>JANHAO010006960.1:0-20704 GCA_026873985.1 Saraca asoca
CATACGTACTTAGAGAAATCAACATTAAGAGGATCTTGAATAAGCATAAGGCTTATTCATTAAGTTATGGGAAACAAAGTGCATCATAATACATTAGAAAGTAATACTCGCATATAAAGGACCTACCGCTATGATTCATGCATTTAGTTTTCCTTGGATATTATTTGGACCAAGTGGGAGAATGTAAGTCGTTGCTGCCAACAAAGAGAAGTAGCTATGTGGTCTTCGGAGTTCAGCTGCGTGTGCTTCGGAGCTGACTTCTCTTATGCAACTTTCGGACTTGGTTGCATCAACAACCCAGTAGCTGAAATGGTTTGAATATGGTGCAAAATATCCGGTTTGGTGCAATGGCAGTGTGATGGAGCTAGCCGTTGCACCACATCTATAAATAAGGGGATCCTTGGGCTCAGTTTTGGAATGAGTTTTATACTACACCATCATAGCCAGAAACTAGAGCTCAGAAGCATTCTTCTTTGAATTTTAAAACATTAACATCATCTTGTTTTATAAAAAACAAGCAGTGGATTTTGCAATGACTCGAGGTTGGTTAAGACCTTATTTTTATTATTTCATTGTCATTAACATGTTTATTTGTGAATGCAGCATGCTTACATCTTAATCATCGGTGGCTTTTATCTAGCTATAGTAGTAATTGTGACTCTAGCAAATCTTAGCCAAATGTTAGATAATTTTTATTTTTACATTTGATGGCTATTAAATCTAGATCATATTTTCATCTTGGTAGATAAAATTTATATGAATTTAGAATCCTTATTTAGTTGAGTTTCTTAGTTTTTATCTCCACACTAATTTAATTTCTTTTATGCGGCCATTGTGGCCATTTATTAGCAGCACAATTGAAAAAATTTGTTGATCTTAAGCATTCTTTTCGTGGCTTGACACCATTTTTTACTTACGTAAAGCTTTCTTCAAGTCAGAAAAATACATTATCACTCCAAATGTGGTCTAAACGTTGTTATTTCGTCAATACCCCATCCAATGTTTCTAGATGTAACAACATCGATAAGACCAAATTTCTTGTAAGTTCTTGTTTTAATGGCTAAAAGGATGTTCCATTTGTATAAAAATGTGCTTCATTTTAGCAATTTTCACAAATTGGGCTAACCACATATAGTACAACGACTATATTAAAAGAAATTCGACATGTGAAGGATGATAAGGAAGTTTAATAAAATAAGTACTAATTTGATATTAGCTCATACTAGTTTGGTCACATATTTTATAAGAAAAAGTGAACATTTTTAATAGTGTAATGATATGCAATGTTAATTTTGGGATTTTTAATTTTTTATTGTCTTGGATTTTGAAACGTGTATATGTTAGATAATTTGTCATGTCTTTTATCATAAAAATATATATTTTTCATAAAAAATTACAAAAAATAGACTTTAAATTTTGGAGTAAATGGATTTCATTTTATTAACTTTAAAAGATTAGAATTTAAATTTTAAATTATATAAATTTTAGAATTAACTTCAATTGTTTTTTTAATTAACCGTTTCATTTATTACATAATATATCAATGAACCTCTTAAATAAATATCAGGATATTATTTACTGTTGCTTTGTCACAAAATTGTTAACTCATTTTCTACATTATTTTTAGATTATAAAAGTTAAATCAGATATGTAAATTTTTACAGAATTCATAAAAATAAGTTTAAAATTACCTAAAAGAAGACCTGACTATTCAATATATAATAATGTAAATTCGGTAAATGGAGTATAGTTATAAATTTTTATATATTTTAATATTCTAAATATAGTCAATGGGATGAATTCAACCGTCTGGACTTTTGATATTTTTATTATTTTATAAATGGCAATGACTGGATTTGTATTTAAAAATGTTTTAAGTTTTTATGAAAATTTAATATAAAAATCATAAAATTATAATATTTAATATAAAATTTTATTTTTTTTAAAATTATAAATATATATATATATTTTATGTATAATAAATATATACAAAAATTTATTTTTATGTGATTTAAAATATCATTTAAAATTTATGAGAATTTTTTAATATTTATATAAAAATTAGAGTTTTAAATCAAAAAGTTGTCAATAGTAATTCATAAGATTTATAAAAATATAGATAGAAATTTACGAATTTTGTTCTGCCGAAGGCATAACCCTTTTATATACACGACTTCACGGAAGGACAGCCATAGGAACAAAAAACGATATATGATTTCTGAACACCCACCCTCCACCAAAACTGGTTACTGAAGCGTCAGCATGATCGCTGCGGGGTTGGTGTGAGTAGAATTTTACGTTACTACCCCCAACAACCCACCCAATCTAACAGTGACATGCGGTCTCTATTTGGACATAACACATAATTTTCAATTAAAAGGGAACAATCAGTTTTTGACTTCAGCTTAGATGTAAGATTTTTACATGTAAAAGTGGCCATTTTCTTCCATGTCTTTCTCATGGAGCAATCATCTTAATCAATTTAAATGGAAATATGTGTGTCCTAAGCTTGAGAAATGACGAACAATTAGAGTTGGAAGCTCTTTTAGTCAACAAGATTCTTTTATTTTTTGAGAAAAAATAAATATGATTCTCTTGTAGTCACCTTATTTTTTTTATTTTTTAGAAAAAATAATTACACAATTCTACAATAGCACATTTTTTTATTAATCTATTTAATCATCAAATTTTTTAGACACGGTATATAAATATACTTTTTTATATTTTATAGCATGTAAGAAATTAGGTTGTGAAATTTGATAATTAATAGAGAAGTCTAGCATTTTAATTAACAAGAGGTCAATGCACTTTCCTTGAAGAAAACAATCTTACAAGAGAATTAAGTGTAGAATTATTTTGCTTGACTTGGAAAATTGAACATCCATGAAACCTACGCAAACCAACCACAAATTTCATTGTACTGATAATACCTAACGTCTAATTACAGAATGAAAAGCCCATGCTAAAAGAATGACATCATAGTAACATAAAGTTATAAAAGTTTCAATTTTTTTATATAAAATTTTCTAATTATTTTTTTTAAAAATTGAGTATATAAATTTTGTATTCAATAAATACATAAAAAATTGTTGTTAAGATAACTTTTGTGAAAATTACTTTTTTAAAGTAATTTTGTAAGAATTATTTTTATTTTATAAAAAGAATTTATGATTAGTAAGAGTCTTTAGAAAAAAAAAAGTGGAAAACCAGCTGTTTTATTTGGATAATAATAATTGCTTTTGAGCTTCAAGTGACTAAAATAGACATGTATATATAAATTGTTTTATTAAAAAGTATTTTGAAGATTGATATTTTAATGTAAATATTTTTTACTTGAAAAAATAGATTATCAATTAAATTTTGATAAAAAATAGTTAAATAAAATAATTGATATTAAATATTAGTCATTCATTCCGAAGGCACCTATAATTAGCTAACTTTTCTATTTTTTTCTCCTTTTATAATAATATTTTCTTTCATTATTGATTTTTAAATTACAATATATAATTGAAAAATGATTTTTTAGTCCAAAAAAATGGCTTAAAGTGTGTAACATTGGGGATATATTAGTCATGATATTATGGTTATCAATTTATCTTCCTTTCAAAATTTCTGTAACGTAGAAGGAAAAAATTTTCACCTCTATGTTAAAGGAAAAATAGGTGAATCTCTCTCTCTCTTTTTTTTTTCTTCCTCAGTCCAAACAATATATGAAAGCTTTCAAATTATTTTCTCTTGCAAAAAAAATAATAAATTTGACACTCTCTAATATAATTTTTGAGTGAAAATTCATCTGACGTAAAAGTTGAAATACTTACATATTCTTCTATTTTATCACTAAATCATAAATAATTCTTGTAATCATATTGCTTACAAAAATTTAATAATAATGTAAAAAACAATAAACATGCAATTTAAAATAACTGAAATTTAATTATATTTAAATAACATATTCTACATAAATTTTGAAATTTTATTGATGGTTGTTAATTTTATGTTGATATAAAAATTTATAAGTATAATTTACATTATTTTTAATTAAATTTAATTATGAATTTTGTGAAAAATTAATATTGGAAAAAGTTATGTAACGATAAAAATGCATTTTTTATTAACACTAGTTTTGAGTTCACTCTCATTATTTTATATATGCTAACTTCTATTTTTATAATATATAAATTAATTATCTATAGTTGCATTAAAAATATATTCACAATAAGTTATTTTTATAAATGGTGTTTTGGTGTATTTTAGGTGGCATCTGCAATCAAGCTACATTGTAACCAATGGGATTGAGTGGGGAAAGTAAATTGACGTGAAAATATAAAAAGTCAGTGAGCCTTCACCCACACCACCAAAATTAAGTAAATAATAAATAAACAAATAAATAGATAAATTAACAAGGGCAGTAATGGTATTTTACCACTTTTAGGAGGCTTTTTTAAACGCCACATTCCATCGTCGAATCACACTCGTCCTCTTTCCACTCCTCCATCTTCGTTCTATCACTGTTCTTCTTTTTCTCTAGCCAGCCATGGATCCCGTCTCAGTTTGGGGCAACACTCCCCTCGAAACCGTCGACCCAGAAATCCACGACCTAATCGAGAAAGAAAAGCGTCGTCAATGCCGCGGCATCGAGCTCATTGCCTCCGAAAACTTCACTTCCTTCGCCGTCATCGAAGCTCTCGGCAGTGCCTTAACCAATAAATACTCCGAAGGAATGCCCGGAAACCGCTACTATGGTGGCAACGAATTCATTGACGAGATCGAAAACCTTTGCAGATCTCGCGCTCTCCAAGCTTTTCACTTGGATCCCACCAAATGGGGTGTCAATGTCCAACCCTATTCCGGATCACCGGCGAATTTCGCCGCCTACACGGCGGTTCTGCAACCCCATGACCGCATCATGGGTTTGGATCTTCCATCAGGCGGTCATCTGACTCATGGTTATTACACTGCCGGAGGGAAGAAGATATCGGCGACCTCGATCTACTTCGAGAGTTTGCCGTATAAGGTGAGTTCCACTGATGGATACATTGACTATGACAAGTTGGAAGAGAAGGCTTTGGATTTCAGGCCTAAGTTGATTATTTGTGGCGGCAGTGCATATCCCAGAGATTGGGATTATGCGAGATTCAGGCAGGTTGCTGATAAGTGCGGTGCTCTTTTGCTTTGCGACATGGCCCACTTTAGTGGTCTTGTTGCTGCTCAGGTATAAATCTCTATTTTTGGATCTTAATTGTTTGAAACAAGATATATGGATCTGGTTGATTTATGTCTAAATTCAATGATTTAAAATTGAGGCTATTTTTACTTAAATTTACATTTTGGTGTTCCTGTCTGCATGTGGTATGGCCTCCGCGCATGCTTATGCTTTGAGTCTTGCAGGGACGCTGATAAGTTAATCAATGACTTGCATGGCAGATAATCAAATGTGCTGCTCTGTGTTTTGGAGTCATAATTCCATAAATACATATGCATTAGGCAGACATTGTATTATGGATTTGCTACTCTATCATCATTCTCTAGAGTCTTAGGATAAAGCATGCAATTTTTTTAATGTTAACATGGGACTTATATCAGTTTATAGAGTCTATATCTTGATTTGGATCTGCACGCGATTTCCTTGGATGTCTGTTCAATAAACCGGTTTTCTTAAATTTTTTCTAAGAGGAATTAAATCTGATTATATTTGTTGGTTTTCTAGATTTTTATGCTTCAATTTGATTTAAAATCTTGAGATATAAAATTCTCATATTGTAAGGTGTCATTTCGATTATATTTCAAACTATATATATCATTTAACGATATTGCATTGTTATCTGAGACTTTGGGTTTCGATTTGTAGTGGATACAAGTGCAACAGTCGACTCATGCATTTATATATTGGGTCCAAACTGTTCTTCCATGAACTGTGCTGATCTTGATGATTGTGATATGAAAAATGACTCCTTTCTTTTTCTTTTGCTACAGGAAGTTAATAATCCCTTTGAATACTGTGACATAGTCACAACAACAACCCACAAGAGCTTGAGAGGTCCTAGGGCAGGTATGATCTTCTACAGGAAGGGGCCTAAACCACCCAAGAAGGGCCAGCCTGAGGATGCAGTTTACGACTTCGAAGATAAAATCAATTTTGCTGTATTCCCCTCCCTTCAGGGTGGTCCCCACAATCACCAGATTGGTGCCCTTGCTGTGGCCTTGAAGCAGGCCATGTCGCCTGGGTTTAAGGCATATGCAAAGCAAGTTAAGGCCAATGCAGTTGCCATCGGAAATTACTTGATGAGCAAGGGATACAAGCTTGTCACTGGTGGAACTGAGAATCATCTTATTCTTTGGGATCTCCGTCCTCTTGGTTTGACTGGTAAGGAGTGAATCCATGCAAAATATAATGAACTCCCTGGGACTTGTTGGCATCTATTTGTTAAATGCAATTTTCATCATTTCCTGATTTTTCCTGCAGGCAACAAGGTGGAGAAACTTTGTGACCTTTGTAACATTACTGTAAACAAGAATGCTGTTTTTGGTGATAGCAGTGCCTTGGCTCCTGGAGGCGTAAGGATTGGTAAGAATTCTTATACATGTTTGTATTTGATATTGGGAATCTATATTTAGTATTTACTGATGGATGGTAAAACCTCTCTCACAAAGTTAAGCTAACATTATTCTGGGAAGTAACTTCATTTTTATGTTGTCCTATTAGATTCTCTCATCATTGTAGGCTTTTGATAGAAGATTTTTTTATTTCATGTCATCACAGTGTATATCCAAAATTATTGTTTAGAAGTGTTTTGCTAGTTAATTCCCTGCCTTTGTTTTTGGATAAGTGATAGGAAAAGTGTCTGTTAACAGGTGCCCCTGCCATGACTTCTAGAGGCTTGGTTGAAAAGGATTTTGAGCAGATTGGGGAGTTCCTTCACCGGGCCGTGACTCTGACATTGGAAATCCAGAAGGAGCACGGCAAACTCTTGAAGGACTTCAACAAAGGTTTGGTGAACAACAAGGCCATTGAAGAGCTCAAAGCTGACGTTGAGAAGTTTGCAGCCTTATTTGATATGCCTGGCTTTCAGGTATCTCAGATGAAGTACAAGGATTAGGTTGAAGCATACAATTGACAACAAAATGGATAAGAGCAAAAAAGTATGTTGTCTGTTCTGTTTCACGTTGTTTAGCGCAATGGATTTTCAATTCACTTGAGGTTTTTTCTGTTTTTGTCATGTAAGGCTGATATTGAATTTTAATATTTTCTCAATAAACATCAATATAAATTGTATTTTGTCCCATTCCATTTGAAAGGTGTTCTACTTTGTATAAAGTTATTTGAGACGGAAAGTACGGTACATTCAAAACCATGCATACTAAACAAGGTGTGCTGTAGACCCAAGAAGGAAACAAAGTAATTAGAGACCAACAAAAGTGCTTTGGGTGTTTTTTTTTCTTCAATACAACTGCATATGCAATTTCAAAAAATAATTCCTTATTTTGTATATCTAATTTATATAATATCCACAAGAGTGAAAAGCATATTCTACCTTTTTGTTATTGATTTTTCATTGATAAAAAACAAAGTTAGATGAGGAGGATGAAGGTAATACCAGGATATAAAAAGTAAGTTGGAAGTGGTGCTTACTTATTGAGGAAGACAAAAGAAAAACCCTTGGGGATTTTTTTTTTTTTTTCTTTTTCACAGTAAACAGAATACATGCATTACAGAGATAAGAAATACCACTTATTAAGGCCTAGACATCTACAACGTCTTGACATCTTAGAAACCTTAATAGCATCTATGGGACAAAACCTCTGATCTAAGAAAGAAACTTAAACCTTAATAGCACCTATGGGACAAAACCTCTTATCTAAGAAAGAAACTCCTGCGTAATTACTTAAATGTAGCTTGACATCATGATCACTGTTTTGAAGACTCCAGTGCAATGCTCTCTGCTACAAAAAACTACTAATCATTTGATCCTTAGTAACCAATGTAGAAGCACTTAAGGAGATCTGTTTGAAAGAAGTAGCAGAACTATAAAAAACTCCTCTCAGCAGATTACATCCATCCCTCATGAGCAGGCATCTACACTGCAAGATCTTCATTCTTTTTTGTTTCCATTTAGCAGGTTCAAAAATTAAATATTCTACCTGATTAGCAATAGCAGACTGAAGATTAAATTGCCCAACATGAATGAGACTTAAGAGAGTCAGCTGTGCCATTAGAAGTTGATGGCACATCAAGATTTATATTGTCAGTCGTAGTTCCAACATTAACAAAAGAAGCAATATGAAGATTAGAAAAACCAACATTTGTAAGGCCATCTTTAGCAGCAACCATCTCAGAATATGCAGGATCAGAAACACCAGAATTAACAACACCGGCGAAAGTTGCAAAGCAGTCATATAATGAAGCAGAATGCAAGCTTGCCTTTTGGTCATTTAAAGGATCTGGTTTTACAGAACGAAAAACAACACGATTCCTAATATACTAGATGACATCTAAAATTATCACCATAGGACATGTCAGTTGTGTAATAACATGTAGAAATTTTAGTCCAGTCATCAAACAAATCTTTATCCAATGCGCAACATCTTGTGGGTAAATGGCCTCCACTCTTACAGATAATTCAGAATCAAACATATGGCCTGTGAGAAAGGACACTGCAGGAATAGGTGAGTGATGGACACATCTTCCTTGTCACAGAAGGGGCAAGAAGTAGAGATCTATATATTTCTGTCTCTCAAAATTATTTTACAAGGTGTTATGGGTATTTTATGGCTTGAGCCAGCAAAGGTCCAATGGACCAAATCAGGACAAAGGTGCGGCCCAATGTAGAATGAGGTCATTGAAGCCGGATGATAGATTGTGCGGTGTGAGCTTGAAGCCTTTAGCAGATCAAGTCTGTAGCGAGCTCCCCCCGGCGCAATTGGAAATAGTTAATGTCTGACAGATAGTCTGAACACTATCAACTTGCAAACCAGTCTCCAAAGTCCGACAAAGATTTGCCTCACATTTATTACTTGACGTCTACCATTTATTGCCTAATGCAAATGTAATTATAGTTTTATAATGATAAATTACAACTTATAACCTTTTCGCCTCCTATAAATAGGAGGCGAATCCATTGCAACGTAGATATAGAAAAAAATACAGGCAGAAACCCTGCTGAAATAGAAATAGAATTACAAGTATTGTAACTTTGTAAAAACTAAGCATAGAAACAATCTCAGAAAGCAAATACAATCACCGTGAACGTAAGGGCCATATTGGCTTTAGCCGAACCACGATAAAACCCTGTGTATTTATCTTGCTCTTCTTCTTCTTGCTCTCGCTATCCCTCAATATCTCCACGTTGTATACAACAGTTTGGGTTTCAGAACCTCTAGTTGACTGATCATTGAAATCGACCATCAACATTTTGGCATGCCCGGTGAGACTAGACTGCTATTCCATTGTTTCATCAACCAATTGCAATGGCGAGAGGAAAAATAATCAAGAGCTTTGACACCGGTGCAAATAATCCAGGTGGTCGTCAAGAACAACAATGGAACTTAGCAAGTGCTTCTTCCATTCCCCCAGGAACCAACGGTGTGCAGGCGTTGCACCAATGCCAGAAGGCGCTCGAAAACATGATCAGAAAACTTGTCGATGCTGTTATAGCGTTAACTCAAGCGTACACCCATAGAGTCAAAAGATAGGCTGAAGCCGTAGTAGTAGGAAGAGCAGACAGGGAGCCACAAGGAGCAGTGCCGGTTTAAGGAGAGAAGCCAGTAGGAGAAGGACCCCAATGTGTAGACTCAATTCACTCTTCCAATTCGCAATCTGAAGTGCAAGAACACCAAGACTGTGACCACGATAGAAGTAGACGACCCAGAAATTCACATTGCACTGAGGGCTCAAATATGGCCCATGATAGCACCAGAGGTGGAGGAGTTATTGTAGAGGGTCCAACGATTGGATAAGCGCCCTTTAGCTTAGGATCAATCAAGCCGCTACGAGGAGAGGACCCCGTTTTCTAGAGAGATTGAGACGGAATCCCTTCCTCACTGGTTCAAAGTCCTTGCAATTTCGTCATATGATGGGAAAGGCAACCCTTACGACCACTTGGATGCCTTTAACATCTAGATGGATCTCCAAACAGCCAACCCCCTGGTCAAGTGCCGTGTTTTTCTAGCTACTCTTGGAGACGTGCCCAGGGCATGGTTCAAAAACCTTCTAGCTTGTAGTATTAGAAGTTAGGAAGAGTGCCAAAAGAAATTTATTGACCAATATAGAGCTCTGAGGAGACAGCTCGTGCTGTCTTGTCACCTCACCACAATTTTTTAACAGAGAGATGAGTCGTTGAAGGATTATATCACCAAGTTCTGTAGCAAGGTGAATAATGTAGACAACCCTTCAGATGACAGCATTCTGACTGCTATCTCAACAGGTCTTCGATAAAATGGAAAATTATTCAAGAGTATTTACAAATCTCCTATGAAAGACCTAGGAGAATTCTACGAGCGAGCCACAAAAGAGGTCAGATGTGAGGAGACCTTTGGTTCGAAAATGCCTGGACAAAGAAAAGAGATAGGTGGCTCCACCCTCAATCGGAGTAAGAAGGGGAATAACCGCGAAAAGAGCAAAGTAAGTTAGGATATTAGCATTAAAGTCCAACCCGCTAAGAAAGCAAGGAGGGAGCAACCTGAACCTCTAGGTCGCTACAATAATTACAGCATCCTGTCTGACACCCCGGATAGGATATTTGCCATGGAAAAGCACTGAAAGGATTTTGGGCATCCTAGGCCCCTAAAAACCCCACACAAGAACAAAGACGCCAATAGGTTTTGTGCCTACCACAACGATGTTGGGCACAACACTTTTAATGTAGGTTGCTTAAAGATGTGATCGAGAACCTAATCAGAAGAGGCCGTTTGAGAGACTATGTGGTGTGACCTGTGGGGGAGCAATCCCAGCGATTCCAATCATCAACTCAGCCATCCCGGCAGGCCATGCAAGAGCAATTGACTATAATAAGAACTATTTACACCATCCATGGTGGACCGTACATTGCAGGAACTTCACGCGGGTCACACGAACATTATGGTCGGAGTGCAAATTATGTCTTGTCCATGGATTGTGAGCCAGAAAGACCCATAAAGAGAGCTAAAACTGCTTCTTATGCATCATTTTTGCGAATGATGATGCAGAGGAAATCTGATCACCCCATAATGATGCTCTCATCATACAGGGGAAGGTTAGCAACATTGAGGTACGGAGAATTATGCTGGACATAGGGAGCTCAGTGAACATCATGTACAAGAGGTGCTACGAACAAATGGGGCTGAATGAAAGCCACCTGAAGCCCTCACCCAAAGCTCTTTTTGGCTTTATCGGAGATGCTGTCATCCCAGTAAGACAAGTTAGGCTTCCTCTTACTCTGGGGAGCCAAGATCATTGAGCCATAGTTTTAGCTGATTTCCTAGTCATTGACTACCCCTCAGGCTACTATATAGTATTAGGGTGGCTTGCAATGAATGACTTAGACTTGGTCATGTCCACTAGAACATTAAGAGTATGATTTCCAACCCTTAATAGAGTCGGTGTGTGCGAGGAGAGCAGTACACCACCCAACAATATTACTAAGATGCTATTAAGATTGGGGAGAAAGGGAAAAGAGTTGATGTGGTCTCTAGCGAGGAACACTGAGCTCCAAGCATCACAGGAGTAAGTCATGATCTTGACCCCCACGACTTAGATGCAGAGAGCGAAATAGAACCCATCGAAGAGCTCGAGAAGGTACAGGTCAGCGAAGCAGATAGTCAAAGATACCTCAAACTAGGGAAGAACTTACCCCATGAGGTGAAAGCCCAGCTGGCCGACTTTCTAAAAGCGAATATGGACATCTTTGTGTGGAATCATGAAGATATGGTGGGGATTGACCCCAAGATTATGTCTCACAAGTTGAATATAGATGCTCTCCATAAACCAGTTTGCCAAAAACGGAAACCATTGATTGTTAAACAATCTACAGCTTTTAAAGAGGAAGTAGACAAACTTTTGGCGGACAAATTCATTCGGGAAGCCCACTACCTGACCTGGGTAGCAAATCCTATCCTGGTAAAAAAGAAAAATGGGAAGTGGAGAACATGCATAGACTTCACTGATCTTAATAAAGCTTGTCCAAAGGACAATTTCTCATTACCCAGAATTGACCAGCTTGTCAATGCAATAGCCGAATATTAGCTCCTCATCTTCATAGATGCTTATTTAGGGTACAATCAGATACCCATAGAGCCCCAAGATGAAGAGTAAACCTCGTTTATTACCGATCGTGGACTTTACTATTATATGGTGATGCCCTTCGGTCTAAAGAACGTGGGAGTGACCTATCAACGGTTGGTCAATAGAATGTTTAAAGAACAGATTGGGAGGAATATGGAAGTCTATATAGATGATATGCTTGTAAAGTCCAGACAAGTTGTGGAACATGTGAGGGACTTGGAGGAAATGTTTCATATTTTAAGGAGGTACCAGATGAAGCTGAATCCATTGAAGTGTGCATTCAGAGTGTCTTTAGGAAAATTCCTCGGGTTTATGGTAAATAGCAGGAGGATTGAAGCGAACCTAGAGAAAATCAAGGCACTCATTAACATGAGGTCCCCAATTAGGGTCAAAGATGTACAAAGCCTAACTAGTCGAGTAATTGCACTTGGCCAATTTATCTCCAAGGCAACTTATAAATGCAAGCCATTTTTCGATGTCTTAAGGAAGGCTAAGTGCTTCGAGTGGATCGAGGAGTGCAAAACTACCTTTTAGCATTTGAAGGAATACCTGGGCCGAGCTCTCCTATTGTCCAAGCCATAAGAGGGCGAGAATCTTATTCTCTACTTGGGAGTGTCCCAGCATACTGTCAGCCCAGCCTTTGTTTGGGATGAAAATGGCACCCAACTCCCTGTGTATTATGTGAGTAAAAGGCTTGCGAATGCAGAAGAGAACTACACGCCAATGGAGAAGCTCTCCAACTGTCTTGTGATCGCTTCCAGGAAGCTATGACCTTACTTCCAGGCGCATACCATTGATGTGCTCACTCAATATCCATTGAGGCAAACATTACAAAAGACGAACACCTCGGGGCATCTACTTAAATGGGCTATCAAACTTGCCCAATTTGATATTTAATACAAGCCAAGGTTAGCAATCAAGGGGCAGGCATTAGCAGACTTCATTGCAAAGTTCACTAGACCTATGGAGGATGAGGTGGGGACTCCAAAAAGACCATGGTGGGAACTTTTCATAGACGGGTCCTTTTGCGAGCAAAAGGTGGGACAAGAGTATTGTTAATCAACCCAAAAGGACACAAAATCCTCTACACACTACGATTTGAATTTCAAGCCACCAACAATGAGGCAAAATATGAGGCACTGCTCGCAGGACTTCATTTAGCAAGAGAGGTATGAGCTAAGAACCTGAGGATCTTCAGTGATTCTTAACTCATCATTTGTCACATAAAGGGCGAGTACCAGGTGAAGGGATAAAAAATGGCTGCTTAACTCTAGAAAGTTCGGGACTTACTTAATAATTTCCAAAAGTATGAGATCAGCCAAGTCCCACGAGCTCAAAACGTGCATGCAAGTGCATTAGCTCACTTGGCCATAACCAAAGATGCGGATTTCTCCGGTACAATCTTGGTGGAGACTCTCCCATCACCGAGCATCGAGCAAAAAGATGTCCTAACAACAACTGTTGTCGCCTAGGAGTCGTGGATAAGCCCAATCCTGAAATATTTATGAGACAGTGAGCTCCTAGAAAATAAGTTAGAAGCACGCTGAACGCGAGCTTGAGCTGCTAGGTACTGCATTATTGATAACATGCTCTATAGGAGGGGCTTTTCAGCTCCACTTCTTAGGTGTATCGATGGCCCTAACTGTGACATCATCCTTGAAGATATTCACACTAGGCACTATGGAAACCACATTGGGGGCTATCTCTAGCTCAAAAAGTACTCCGATAAGGTTTTTTTTGGCTAACCATGAAGAAGGACGTAATCAACCTTGTTAAACGATGTGATAAGTGTCAAAGGTTCTCTGAAATTCCCTGAGCTCCTCCAGCTAGTCTTCAATAAATGGTTAGCCCCTGGCCCTTCACGATATGGGGGATTGATCTGATCGGACCTCTCCCAATAGGTCATGGCAATTGCAAGCATGTGGTGGTCATCGTCGACTATTTTAACAAGTGGGCCGAAGTGAAGGAGTTGGCTAAAATCTCTTCCTTAAAGATTGAGAAATTTATTTGGAGCAATATTATCTGCCAGTTTAGAGTTCCTCAACAGATCGTTATAGACAATAGGACTTAATTCACTAATGAGCAATTCATTAATTTCTATAGCAATCTCGGGATTGAGAAGAGCTTCTGAGCCGTAGACTATCCTCAAGCTAACGAGTAGGTTAAAGCTATGAATAAAATCATCAAGCAAATCTTGAAAACAAAATTGGAGGCCAGGAAGGGAGCATGGGTAGACGAATTGCAGAAGGTATTGTGGGCCTACCAAACTATGGCTCACAGCACGACAAGGGAGACCCCTTTCTTGATAGTTTATGGATCTGAAGCGATGATACCAGTGGAGTATGAAGTGACCTCCCACTGGAGAATAACTTTCAATCCAAAGGAAAATGATTAGCTGCTCACTATAAGCCTTGACCTCGTTGAGGAGCTAAGAGACATAGCCTGCCTTAAAATCGCAACTTACCGAGAGTGGATTATGAGATATTACAACAAAAAGGTCCGAACATAGAGCTACAAAGTGGGTGACCTTGTATTGCAACTTATTCCACCTGGAGCTCGCAAGTCCAGTGAAGGTACCTTAAGGCCAAATTGGGAAGGTCTGTACATAATAAAGAAGAACCTGTGCAATGGATCATATCACTTAGCCAGCATGAATAGGGCTGAATTCTATCAAGCATGGAATGTTGAGCATCTCCGTTCGTATTATCAATAAGAGCAAACCCAACTTCACGATTCTGTATTATTGTTTAAACCTGAATAAAGAGGTCTAAAATTCTTTTTCAATTATGTTTATTAAAAGATCCCCTAAAGCACTTCTTGCCTAAAACGAATTGGCTATAGTGTTAATCCTTTCTTATGCTCAGCGAAGAGCTAAAGCCTAAATCGTGTCTTGACTAGTTGTCTCAAAAGGTCCCTAAGCTCGTCAATTTGCCGATTTGTATTAAGAATTATAAGATATATCTAGAATAACAGGCCGTAATCTGATAATTTCTGTGTCTGGCCCATCGATTACTTGGGACAATGTAGTAAATTGCCAGTGAATTAGCAATCAAGCATTCAGGACATCCAAATATTAGAAGAACTCTAAATCAGTTAATGCACGCAGTGAAGACAAACAAAGATAAGCAGATCACACGAAAATTTATAAAAATGTTTCAACTACATTCAAATTGTCCAATAGTATATGAAACAAAAGCAAGATTAATACACAACAAAGCAATTCAAGAGGAAGCTAGAGGACTGTATAGGACCTGACGAGCTGAGGAGTCAGTAGTAAGCTTAAGCAGATTATCTCTCACTTGTTCTTTGAATCTTGCTAAGGTTGTTCCTTGAGTTGGCAAGCTATTTTCAACCCGGTCGTTATCTCGAGCAGGAAGATTGCCAGCTATTTCGGCACTAGGATTCAAGGCTACCTCTGCATCCTTAACAAAGCCTTGAATGATCGCCTCGATTTCTCCACTAAAGAACAAGAAATCAAAGTCAGGATGCTTCTGCCATAAGGTGTACATGAAACCATCAGTAGTTTCAGAGATTGCAGCTTCCTCAACATAAGCCACCATGGCTGACGTTTCCTCTTTGACCTTGGCGATCTGCTCCTCGGCCTGGGCAACTTTCTCAGTAGCTCGCTTCGCCTCCTCTTAAGCTCGCATTGCCTTTTCCTCAGCACGAGCTACCCTCTCCTGAGCAGCTTGCAACTGTCTCTCACAAACCTTGGCTCCCCTCACCAAAATGGCCATCTCTTCCCTCTTTTGCCTCAACTCATCAAGGGCCCTGTGGAGTCCCAAGGATAAGCTAGCCATCTTACGAGTCAAGGTTTCTTCAACCTCATTCTTTGCAGCCTCAACACTTTCTAGTCTCCTCCTCAGCTCAGCCGCTTCCCTGATTGCTACTGCTAGGTTGTCCTCGAGCTTACCTCACTTCGCCTCCTAGCTTATGATGTCATCTCTCAGCTTTATCGTCTCCAGAGCCCCCTTTGAAAAGGATTGCAAGATGTTAGGATATGTGCCAAAAAAAATGCAATATCTACCAAGAGGTAGTGACGAGTCAGTATGCCTGCCAAAATGCTACCTCATGTCCCCTCATCCTTCAAAGACCTCATATGATAACCCAGGGTCTGATCCACATTCTTGTCTATAATACTGTAAAACACCAAAGTCTTGGGTCCTAGGCTTTTGGAAACATCCTTCGAAACTCAAATTCTTCCCCTAGATCGGTGGTGATCCCTTTTCCCTTGTTAGTCCTTTGTCTTTTGGGGAAAGGCTTGGCCGGAACTTCTTCACTGTGATTCAGGGACCTCAATACTCCCCTCTCAACCTCAGGAGGCCTCAGTTGTGAAACAGGGATTGGGGCAAGCAAAGTCTCCTCTGCAATCACTAAGGAGGAAGGAAAGCCAATATGGACAAAAGTTGGAGTGCCAGCGGAGGAGGAAGGTTGACCGGCCTGAGCAGAAGTTAGAGTAGCAATTGTAGAAGAGGAAAGAAACCTTGTGCAAACAAAAGCTAAGGCACCAGTAGAGGAGGAGGGATGACTAACTTAAGTAGAGACAGGAATGGCAGAATGCCTTGACCTCGCTGAAGTAGGAGGCATGATGAGGTTGACTCTCCCCATATCACTCTGATCCCTGAAGTTCGCTAGAGCGACCTCCCTAACACCTCATTCTCTAATATCTGACGAGTTGTTAAGAAGCTCAGTACCAAGAGTAGGAGAGAGTTCGTACATCCACAAAATCTCTTTGTCTAATCTCAAATCGTTTTGGAAGTTTTCAAAAGCAGCGAACTGATCAAGCACTGCGACCCCCTCCCCCTTAACTCCGGCCTATCCTTCCCAGCTCCTTTTGTAAAAAGCACAACAAAGATTAGTTTGCAATAAGGTAAAAATGAAATTAACCCATGTGCACTCAGCTCACTTACCAGGATTTAAAACAAAACTAAAATTTTGAAGACAATGCAAGGATAGGCAGGAAACATAAAATCAGCGGGTCTTGTAGCGCCTTGCATTATATTTCCCTTTAGTGTCCCTTTGAGGCAGGATTTTCTTATATTTAGATGGATGGGCCGAAAGATAATAAATGCTTTCTCGCTATCCAATACTCTTGATACCATAGAGATGGCTAAAAACCTTGGCCGAAGGGGGAGGAAGATCATTTCTTAAATAAACGAGAGCTAAAGAAATCAGACTCGAATATGCATTCAGAGTCAACTGGATAGGGGAAAGTCTTAGCTCATTCAAAAAATTGATTATAAAGGGGGCAACTGGGAGCCTAAATCAAGCACCAAGGTATTGGATGCTAATCACAATAAATTTTTTAAGAGGGTGAGTAGCATAGTCGCTACAAGAAGGCGCTAGCATGTGGCACCCCTTCAGAAAAAAAGTACGCTCTAGCTATCCCTCTGAGCTCTCTCACCATGACTATCGAAGGGTGACGTATGAAAGGGGAATGAGCTACAGACTCCTCAGGCCTAGAGCGAGCTTCAAACTCACTAGTGACCTTGTCCCTTCGGGAGGTCGTACCGCTAACGACACGAAGTGTTTCCCCGCTGTCCTCGGACTCAGTTTCTTCACTGACTATTAGGTGGTGGCAGCGTCTATGGGAGGGAGACATTTACACAAAAAGAATAAAAAGAAGGAGAGAAATGATCAGGTCACTAAATGCAGATTGATCCTTATCCCTAAACAACTTGTCCTAAAAAGAAGGTCACTACCACCTCAAGCCATCTAGACCGACAACTCAAAAGTACAAGAATGATTTCGGCGATTGGACCGACGAGGCCCAGGAAATCAGTTGAAAGCTCTGCCGCCACCAAAAACCCAAACGTCTACCCACAAACAAACTAAATTTGACTAAAAGGGAAACACACAAAGACTTAGCTAGCACTCTAGTTTTCAGCAATAACAAACATACTTACAATGGTTTCAAAAACAAGAACAAGCAAGTCAGAAAAGGAAGCTTACCGTACTAAGCGAACAAGAAGTCTAAAGTGCAAATAAAATCGATTTCTGGCAATCAAAACTTGGTCTGGTAGACTCAAAAAACTGGAATAAGGCTGAAAGCGAAAGACAGCAATGAACGTTCGCAAAACCCATAGAGAAAGTGGAAAAGAAGAGTTTGGGTATGACAAACTCCAAATGATAGATGAAAGGGGGAGAGAGAATTTCTCAACTTTTATTGCACACGGTCCAACCATCGGATCTGAAAACTCTTCGAATAACCTGCAATCTAACGGCTCAGTATGTGTCAGTATTTGAGTCAAATGCATCTGTTGAGGACAATAATCATTACACCATCTACAGAAATCGAAGAGTCACATATGAAATGAGCATTTTAAACTACCTGTTAGATCGTAGGTCGTGTTGGACAAGCCATGATTTTGGCCATCTTGCAGACTAAAAACTCGCAGCTCCCTTGTGACCTGATAATTCATAACTTTCATATGAATTGGCAACTCGTAGCTCCCCTGCAACTTGATAATTCGTAGCTTTCATGCGAACTGACAACTCGTAGCTCCGCTGTAACCTGATAATTCATAGCTTTCATGAGAACTGGCAACTCGTAGCTCCTTTGCGACCTGATAATCCGTAGCTTTCATGTGAAATGGCAATTCACAGCTGTCATGCGACCTCACGACCTCATGCCATTCTGTGCGCACCTAATTGCCCACTGCTCATCTCATCTCGCTATAGTGCATGCACACCTAATCGCCCACTGTCAGCTCGGGTGCACCTAATCGTCCCTCGCAACCTTATGCCAGTGCGTCGCACCTAATCGCCTACTGCGTAGCTCATCTCACTATAGTGCGTGCGCACTTAATCACCCACTGTTAGCTCAGGCACACCTAATTGCCTTTCACAATCTCATGCTAGTGTGTGTGCACCTAATCACCTACTGCATATCTCATCTCACTACAGTGCATGCACACCTAATCACTCACTGTCAACTCGAGCGCACCTAATCACCCCCCGCGACCTCATGCCAGTGCATGGGCACTTAATCGCCCACTACACATCTCACCTCACTATAGTGCATGTGCACCTAGTCACTCACTGTCAACTTGTGCGCACCTAATTGTCCACTTTCAACTCGGGCACATCTTATCACCAGTGAGCTCACTCGAATCAAAGTACAACCCAAGGATTGTTGGACCCATGTCATCATCTACTCACAGTTCTCTCACAAACTGAAAGCTCGCCATTGGGCAAATCATTTTGATGTTGAAGTCTATTATCAAATGAAGTAGATTAATTTCACTAATTGAGCATTCAGCTCCATATCCGGAAAAACATGATATGCAGAAGTCAATTTACAGAAAGGCTTGAATGTTATCTTCCACAATAGTCAACAAATTAAATACACATTGGTTTGTTAGAAAAAGGATAACTTTCATTACAAAGCCTCTTTTAACGAGGAGAATTTATACAAGATGATTCAGAGTACAAAGACTAGAATAAGCCTACAACTATAATAGGTAGGAGGAACTGGCCTTTTAGGAGTTATAGCCTATGAACAGGCCAGACAGTTCCAACTCCTCTTTCCTGTCTTCCTTTGAAGCTAAGAGCTCATCCCTCGGCTCCGCAACTCCAGGACATTTGGAGAAACTAACCAGATTGTCTCACCACCCAAGGAAACTAAAGAACAGAGGTGAAGAGCTGCCTTTTCAGCTTAACCAAGAAGAGACAGCGAAGGAAGGTGACAAAACTTTTCGAGATCCTTAGAGAGGAATTGCCCGTAGAAGCTTCCCATAACAAAACTTCCCAAGATCCTCAGGGAGGAATTCTCACAACAGACTACACACACCTTTCCAAAATTTCACCGAAGATCCGCACTACCCTGAACATAGGGGACTCGCTTGAGAGACCCGTCAGGTTGTTTTGCGATAGAAAAGAAATCTTTTGCAACTTATATAGACTAATCTGACCTTTCTAGAGAATCCAGAAAATGTTCAGTTATCCTTAATCCGATGGCCTGAGAGAAAAACAAGGCCACTGCACCAACAGCTATAAAACATGCACAGTAATGAGATATGGCCAAGTATAGATAAAATGAAAGATTAAAACTTGACATGACCAAATGACAGGTTACGAACAAAGACTTTGACTGAGTGGCACAGTAGATGAAGAATTTGGTGACATCACAGGCTACAAACAGAAGGATGTTGCCTATGAGAAGTAAATCCCAGTTTACAGAGCGAACTGAGAGTTGGGGGGCTAATGTTATGGGTATTTTATGGCCTGAGCCAACAAAGGCCCAATGGATCAGATCAGGATAAAGGTGTGACCTAATCTAGAATGAGGTAGCCGAAGCTGGATGACAGATCATGCGACACGAGCTCGAAGCCTTCAGCAGATCAAGTCTACAGCGAGCTCCCTGTTAGTCTGGATGGGTGCCCTAGGCCAATTTGATTGAGCCCTATCGCATCCTGGACTATACATTTTGTGAATTGGATATAAAGG
>JANHAO010006961.1:0-20705 GCA_026873985.1 Saraca asoca
ATATAATAATTGAATTGCCATTATAACGTGATATAATGTATGCAAACAATCATCCCATGATTGGCTTCTAGGGCATACACCAACACGCTCTTGATTCTAGTCATTTGCTTGATTTTGCAAATGGGACTGATAAATGACCCACGCTAGGAGCTAGGGAGTTGGGGGTCTTAGACCAGTTCACTACGTCCAAAGACCTCCAGAATGATTTCTAATTTGATGAAGGCATCCTTTGTTATTACAAAGTTGCCCCACCGAAAGATACTATGGTAACTAAGGAGGTGGGAATTTGCCAATTAACGGAGGTCAGGCTTGCCAACTTTGATGACTACGACAAAATTATGGAGTTGATCCTCAAGACGCCCTCTTTGGACAGTAATGACAAGGCCCCTCCAACTCACGAGATTGATCCAGCATTGGTCATCATAGAATAGCTCCCAACCCCTGAAGTTAAAGTGACTCCAGTTGTCGTAGAGCAACTAGCTACTCCTATTACCGTCCCTTCACCCAAACTGGCCCCCACGTCACGATCTAAAGAGGTAGCGGTAGCTAACATTGCTAGTCCTTCCGATCCTCCTCCAAAGAAGCGAAAGGTTAAGAAAGGAAAAAAAAGTGACCTCCAATAAACATGTAGCATTGCAGATCGAGACTGCAAGACCGTTGGCTGAACTTGGCTCTAAGATGGAAGGGTACATTCGGAGCCTTATCAAGAACCTGAGTATGATCTTGGGTTACGGTGGCAAGGTCAGTGTGCTGGAAGCTAAGGAATTTACCATTGGGAGGCTGGCAGGGTTTCCAGCTCACCACAGTCTGGTGGTAAGTATTGTTTCTTGCCTTGGCCGCTTTGCCTATTTTCAAGTCTAACCTTGCTGCTTGTTTTTGCAGAATCTACTGACACTGATGAAGATTGCAGAAGTATTCAAAGACTAGAAAAATGAGAAGTCTGCTCTTATGGACGAGTTGGGGGTTCAAATCATCGAGGATCTAGAGCTCAGTGAAAAAGTTAAAGAGTTGGAGACCACCCTAACTCATGAGGCAGAGCATCGTGAGACTATTGAAGGCCTTGCCACCAACGACCTAAATAAGGCGAAAATAGAATTAGACGAAGTCCTGTCATAGTTGTAATTAGCAACCAGAGAGGCCGACTTTGCTGAGGAGAGGGCAAGATCTGTGGAGCAGTGAGTCGAGGCCTTTGCCGAAGAATTGAGGGTACTAAAGAGAGAACTTCAGCTTGTTAGGGAGGAAGCAGCGAAGATTAAAGTAGAAACGTTTTCACTGGTGGCATAAACAATTAAAGAGACGAAGACCAAAACTATGCTTCTTTCTTCTTCACCTTGTGGGAGAAACACCCCGAGCTGGACCTCTCCTTCTTTGGCCCATAAGCCACCAAAGCCATAGATCGCTAGAAAAGTAGAGCTACAAGGAAGGGATAAGGTGCTGGGGTTGAAGTTCTTCCTGTCAGGGTGGCCATTCAGGGAGAAGGTAGCTCTCAGGTCATTGATGCTATTTCGGCAATTGGAGTCCCCGGTGTTCCAACTTCTAACACTTAGTCCGATGAAGTCTTAGCTCCTGAAGCCACAGCCTCTTAGGATATAAGCTTGGTAATTTTGTTTTCTTTTGCTTCTAAGACTTGTGATGAACTTTGCAAACAATTTGTCTATTGTGACTTTGTTATGGTGGAAACCAAACATATTTCTCTTTATTACTTTTGTGCTTGAATGTGCGAACTTATTTGCTTATATTTAAATGGGGACTTGGCATGCTATGTTAACTATTGTTGTGTTGCAGAATGTATAACTTTACATAGAATTCTCTTTTCCAATCTTATTCCATAAAGAATTCAAAGAATTACATTCATATTTACAATGAACTAATTATTGTACACCGAGACACTTATTGATAGTAACGATAGAGGTGCTTGGCATTCCAAGCCCGGGGGAATTCCACTTCATTCATGTCTACCAGATGGTAGGCTCTATCACTCATGACCATGGACTTGTCATCTGTTTTAGGTAGGCTGGTGGAGCTCATGGCACCTTTGTGAACTTTTGGCACTTATCACACCTCTTGACGAGGTTAATAGCATCTTGCTTCATGGTCAGCCAGTAGAATCCCTATCAAAGGGCCTTTTGTACCAAGGATAGCCTACAGCATGGTTTCTGCAATGTCCTGCATGAATCTCTTCCAAGACAGTGCTACAGTCCTCACCATCTATGCATATCAAAAGTGGGGTCGTAAACCCTCTCTTATAAAGTGCGTCACTACAGATGCAAAATCTGGCTGCTTGAGCTCACATACGTCGTGCCTTGAGTTTATCTTCTAGTAACTTCTCATTCTGTAGGTAGTTTAGGATCAAATTCATCCAGGAGTTAGGCGCTTTAGCGATTGCTATCACAATGTCTTGATGCTCAATACTTGGGGATGGAAGGAGCTTTACCAGGGCTACTCCTATGAGGTCAAGATCGTCAATGGTAGACAAATGAGCCAAAGTATCAGCGTGCATATTTTGGGCTAACGAAATCTGAGTGATTTCAAATTGTTGGAAGAAGTCTAACAACTCTTGGACTTTTTGGAGATAGCTCATCATCTTCTGCCCTCAAGCTTGGTATTCACCCTTTACTTGGTAAATAATAAGTTGTGAGTCACTGAAAATATTTAATCTCTCGGTATGTACCTCTCTAGCCAATCACAAACTTGTCAACAAGGCCTTGTACTTAACTTCATTGTTCGTGGCCTGAAAGCCAAACCTTAGTGCACAAAAGACATTGTGTCTTTTCAAACTGATAAGAAACATTCCAAATCTAGCCTTTTGGTCACTGGATGACCCGTCAATGAATAATTCCCACCATGGGGCTTTAGGAATCTCTACCTCATCTTGCACAGGCCCCGTGAATTCAACTATAAAATCGGCCAGTGCTTGTCCCCTGATAGCTGTTCTGAGATTATATTCAATGTTAAACTGAGCAAGCTCTATTGTCCATTTAAGCAATTGTCCTAAGACGTTTGCCTTTTATAGAACTTGTCTCAGTGGGTATTACATGGGGACCCTAATGCTGTGGGCTTCAAAATAGGGTCGCAGCTTCCACAAGGTGATGACCAGGCAGTAGGTGAGCTTTTCCATGGGTGATTACCTTGTTTCTACATCCAGCAACCTTTTACTTATATAATAGATGGGGAGTTGGGTTCCTCCCTTTTCTCATGTTAAAGCCACGCTTAAGGTGTGTTGGGATACCCCTAAATATATGGTCAATCTCTCGCCCTCTTTTGGCTTGAAAAGGAAAGATGCTTGCCCAAGATACATTTTGAGTTCTTGCAATACGACTTCACATTCTGGGGTCCATTCGAACCTTTTCATCCTCTTGAGGATGTCAAAGAAGGGAACACACTTGTCTGTTGCTTTTGAAATAAACCTGTTAAGTGTAGTGATCTGGCCATTCAAGCTTTGGACATCTTTTAGACTGGTGAGAGAATGCATATCAAGTAGTGTCCTAATCTTCTCTAGGTTTGGTTTGATCCCTCTATTATTGACTATGAAGCCGAGGAACTTGCTTGATGCCATTTTGAATGCACATTTGTGTAGGTTCAACTTTATTTGGAACCTTCTCAGGGTATGAAACATCTTGTCTAGGTCGCAGACATGATTGATGAGCTATTTAGATTTTACCAGCATGTTGTCAACATATACCTCCATGATCTTGCCAATCTATTCTCAAAACATCATGTTCACTAATCACTGATAGGTTGCCCTTACATTTTTAAGCCCAAAGGGCATCACTTTGTAACAATACAACCCACGATCAGTGATAAATGAGGTATGCTCTTTGTCCTATGCGGCCACTGGAATTTGATTGTACCCTGAATAGGCATCCATGAAGCTAAGGAGTTCATGCCCTACTGTCGCATCTACAAGCTAATCTATCCTCGACAAAAGGAGACTATCTTTAGGGCACACCTTATTAAGGTCTATGAAGTCAATACTTGTTCTCCATTTCCTATTCTTCTTTTTTACGAGGATAGGGTTGGCCACCCCAGTGGAGTATCATGCCTCTTGGATGAAATTGCTCGCTAAGAGCTTGTCTACCTCTTCTTTGAGCATCGCGTAGCGTTTGGCGGTCATTGGTCTTCTCTTCTAGTAAACTGGCTTGGCCTGGGGGTCAATATTTAGTCTGTGTGACATTATACTCAGATCAATACCCACCATGTCTTCATGGTTCCAGGCAAAAATGTCCATATTCATCTTGAGAAAATTCATCAATTATGCTTTCAAATCGGGTGGCAGGCATTTCCCCAACTTCAGGCATCTCTCCTCGTCTGCCTCGCTTACTTGCACATCTTCCAGCTTTTTAACTGGTCCTTCAGTTAGCTCTGCATCCATCTCTTGAGGGTCGAGGTCATAGCTAACCCCTCTTACACTCATCGTCTGGGGCTCTCCCTTGAACATCACATTCACTTTCTTCCCTTGAACCCTGAGTTTGACTACTTCTTCATAGCAATGCTAGGCTACTTACTGCTCCCCCCAAATGCATTCGACTCCGTTTGGGGTCAAAAACTTGATGGTTAGTGTCTTGGTTGATGTTACCATGTCAAAATCATTCATGACGGGTCATCTCAACACCATGTTGTAAGTTGAGGGGCAATCTATAATCAAAAAGTCTGCCATGATGGTTACTTGCTTATCGAGGTCCCCAGAGTAAGTGGGAGTTTAATTTATCCTACTGGGAGTATGCCATCTCCTATAAAACCATAAAGGGGCTTAGGTGATGGATCTAGCTAACTCGAGCTCATGCCCATCTGATTGAAACACCCATTATACATCACGTTCATAGAACTCTCAATGTTCACCATTATCCTTCGGACTTCGACATTGCCGATTTTTGCTCAAATGACAATCACATTATTATATGGATAGTGAATCCCTTATGCATCCTCCTCCATGATGGAGATGTTTTCTGGAGCTACCCCGGCCTTCTTAGCAAACCTTTCATGCTCCACATGACTCGCCAAAAAGACACGTCCTGTCGCTCACACATAGTGATCGCATGATCGGTTTAAAGTGCCTGTGATATGAGGTCCACCATGTATAGTGAAGATAGTCCTCATGGAGGGTGCTTCCTCATATTCTAGAGTTTGATGACATTGCAACACAAGCTACTAGGGATGCGGGGGTGGCTGCCCTGGGGATCTCACCACATAATCTCGCAGACGGCCTCTTTTGATTAGGTTTTCAATGTCATCTTTTAACGCCCAACATTCTGACGTGTTGTGCCTGACCTTGCTATGGTAGGCACAAAATTTGTTATGGTTCCTCTTTTCAATAGGGGTTCTTAAGGGCTTAGGTCTACCGTAGTCTTTGTTGTCCCTGTCGGTCATGTAGATCCTGTCTGGAGCATCCAACAAGATGATATAGGTATCGTAGTGACCCTGAGGTTGAAGCTATTCATTTTGGGCCTTTTTCACCATTTGGCCTCCAGAGCCCCCTTTCTAGACCTCTTTGTTGCTCTCGCTTCCCCTTCTCTTCCTACCTCGGTTGGAGGTACTCACTTCCTCCTTCTTATTCAACTTCTTTGGGCCAAAGGTCTCTTCCCATCGAATCTCCTTGGTGGCCCACTCATAGAACTCGCCCAGGCTCTTAACAAGGGACTTGTATATTTCCTCGTACAACTTTCTATCTTTTTTGGAGTCCAATTGAAATTTTCATGAGGATATTCTCATCCAATGGGTTGTCCACATTACTAACTTCTTGCTAGAACCTGGCGATGTAATCCTTGAGTGACTCATCTTTTGGTTGGAAGGCTGTGGCTAAGTTGCAGGAGGGGGCGAGCTGCCTCTTCAACGCCCTATACTAGTTAAGGAACTTAGTTTGACATTCTTCCCAGCTCTTTATGCTATGAGCTGGGAGACTTTTGAACCATTTCCATGGCACTTCCCCAAGTATGGCCGGGAAAACTCGACACTTCACTAGCTGATTGGAGGTTTACAGGTCCATCTAGATGTTAAAAGCATCTAAATGGCTGTAAGGATCACTATCTCCATTGTAGGGGGGATGTTCAGAATCTTAAATCTACAGGGAAGGAGCTCTATCTCAATCTGGCAAGAGAAAAGAGTTCTCTTCTCATGGGACTCTTGGTTCCCCTGCGACGCTAAGTTCTTCTCTAATTGTTCCATTATCTGGAATAGCTCTTCGACCATAGGGTCTTGAGAGTTAGATCGGTGACTAGAGGTCCTTCGACTCCTTTCTTCTTGCTTACTTTGAGAATGTCAATCAGAAGTTTTATGCTTCCTGCTACACTCATAGCCAAATGAGTTGCGGTCCATTTCGTGCTTGCTATCAATTTTGTGAGAGTTCTCGCTTTGGTGTGAGCTTTCACCTTGTTGATCATCTTCCTTATCCTCCCAAACTTAGTGGACTTTGGACCTTAGCCATGAATTGGATAAATGAAGTGAGCCAGTTTGATGATGCTCAGTCTTGGGTTGCTCTTCATGCTGAGGCCCTGGCTAATGATGTCCACTCTTGGGTGCAATCACTTCTCCTTGCCTTGGTGCACCTTGGGCATGTGCTTGAGCCAATGCTCGGACCATGTCAGCTAGTTCTTTCATAGTATTCTCTAGTGCTTCCTGGTACTGGTCAAGTACCTATTGGTGCTGGTCAAGTACCTATTGGTGCTATTTCCAAGCTTGAACCTCTTCAATCTCATGGGCTATGGGTTACTGTGGAATAAAGGACACTGTATCGGTATTGGCACCCGCTGTAGGGGCAATTGTGTTCTGCCACTGCATCTGACCTTCAAGTTGGCCAGTGGGAACTTCTGCACTCCTGGCAGCCTTTCCTCTTGCCATTGCACTTGAAATAGATTATCAGGAATTGAAAATGAAAAACTATACAATAGGGCCCCTTCTTCTAGCACCACAATGTTGACACCAAAATCTAGTCAACTAGTTTGAGTTCAGTATTACCCTTGACTGCAAGCAAGATATGGTAGAAAATAATGAAAGAAGATGATAGAAGAGAAGAAGGTAAAGCCACACCAGGAGTTTATCATGGTTTGGCTAAAGCCAAGTTAGCCCCTACATGCATGTTATTCTTTTATTATCCACTAAGGGGACTATTTTTACAGAGTATGAATACAACAACAGAATTTTCTCATAGTGAACAGTGTTCTCTCTCAATAGTGATAGAGTTTCTGCATGTATATATTTCCTCTCTCCTTTACGGTGACCTCCCCTTCTTATTTATAGAAAGGGAGAGGGTTACAAGTGTAATTTCATAAACAACAAAATAATTATCCCTGCCACTCCAGGCATTTAATGCTTGGTGTCAGGTAATTAATGTTAGGCAAATCATTGTCGGACTTTCAAGGAGCTGATGTGTAGGTTTGGAGGCTAAGCTGTCAAATAGAGACGTATGCCTTGGATTGCTGTCTAGGCTCCGTACAGGTATTTGTTTCTAGTGGGTGAGCTGAAAGTTAAGTGAGTTGGGGGTTTTGACCAACTTCGTCATCCTTGCCTAGTTGTTCTCTTGAGGATAGCAAGCTTCTTGCTGAGGGGTTGAAAGCTTTCTTAGCAAGCTGCGCTTTCTGCTCATGACATTGTGAGATGTCGTTGGCTCGTGCCTGACAATCTGGGGTCTCTGCCCAGTGACCTCGAGCTCCGATTTGGGCCTACATCTAAACTAGTTGTGCCTCCTATTGGACCTTGGTCAGCCTAAAATATGCTTCCAAAAAATGCCCATAACAAATAATTTGCCTATATTGATATATTTTCCAATGAAGCGTTGCTTATGAATTGGTTACTCTGTAGTTGCTTTATCTATTCAATAGGATTGTGTGGAGTGTTTAATAGCCTATCCATAATTATAGGGTTATTCTAAATTGTTTTAGTTTTTCTTATTGATGCATATGAATGCTAAATAACATATTTTAGGGCATTTGTATGAATGGGGATTTGGTTGTTTTGAAAATGTTGGATGTATTGTTGTTTTCTTATTCATTGTGCCATTTACTTTTTCCTAATGATTATGCATATTGTTGCTAGTTCTATTGAAGAATTTAAATTATACAACAATCCTCAGAATCATTGTTTTAATTTTTATTATAATCAAATTAATCAATAAATGTTGGATTCATTTGGCACAAAACACATGAATATCTTAAAGGCTTGGAGAGCTTTTTGGGTTTTGCAAGGGTGGAACAAAGTACCTATGTCCGGTTATAATTTTATATGGTGGTTAACTAAGGAAGAAGTTCATAAACTCTCAAACAATTTCCTCTAGGCTATACCATATGGGTTTGTCATGGTGAGAAAAAAGTGGCACAAACTTCAAATAGCAAATATCACCTTAATGAACCCATTATGTTGCAACCTAGTGAAAATTTAATTCACCATATGATCAATGATGCTTTTGGGTTTACAATGCACCATCTCAATGAACCCTCCACATCACATGAACCAATTGTCAAGATGGAATAATCAGTCAGGAGCACAAGAATGAAAGTAGTGATTTTGCTTATTTACTTAGAGATAGGAAACAAGAATTGTATGATGGGTGCACATACTACTCAAAACTTTCCTTTATAGTGAAACTCTATCACATCAAGTTTTTATATGGGATTAGTAATAAAGCAATGGCTATGATACTAGAATTGTTACATGATGTATTTATTCATGCAAAGATCCTTGAATCATTTTACAAGACCAAGAAAATTATCAACAAGCTAGGCCTTAACTACACAAATATACATGCAATAATAGTTTCCATACCAATATTTAGATGGCACAATTTGAGGCTCTACAATGGAGGAATTGCCATTGGATTGGAACTAGTTCATGATGTCTTACAAAAGGTCTAGACCAAATGCAACCAACTTTTAATAGCCCAGCACAGACAGAAAGCTTATGCAAATAAGAGGAGATGATTGCTCATATTCTAGGAAAGGGATTGGGATTTATTATAGATATCCCCATGAAAAGGTTGATGCAATTTGGAAAACACAACAACATTAGCCCATGTTACAAAAAGCCATACATTATTCTTAAGTGAATAAGAGCAATAGCCTAATGCATAAACTTACCCCTACAAAAAGCTATACATTATTCTTAAGTGAATAGGAGCAATAGTCTAATGCTTAGACTTACCCCTA
This sequence comes from Saraca asoca, assembly GCA_026873985.1. NCBI lineage: Eukaryota > Viridiplantae > Streptophyta > Magnoliopsida > Fabales > Fabaceae > Saraca > Saraca asoca. Next base: position 9,135 of record JANHAO010006961.1, read on the forward strand.
GAATTGTATGGGATCCATCCTATCTTTCATGTGCCTATGCTCCAAAGATACATAGTAGACAATAGTCATGCACTCTTCTAGATTTCTAATGATATGAGACTGAAAATGACTTATGAAGTTAGGCCTATGGCCATTCTTCATAGATAAATCAAATGACTACAATCAATGGATGTTCCTTCTTTCAAATTCCTATAGGACATAATTGGAAAAGAAGACATTACTTAAGAATTGGAATCGGTTATACACATAAAGTACCCAAACTTCTTAAGTAAGAAATCATAAGATTGGACAAAAAGTATGCTTTCCTTGATTTTTCCTTGATAAAAATGTTCAGAATGGTAAGGGATGCCAAAAAGCATTGCTAGGATAAGAAGGAAAGTAAAGAAAATGTTTTGATAATAGAAAATAAAAACTCTTATGTGATGTAAGTGTTTTACGTGTTGTTTGCTTAGGGAATTAGAATAGTCGATTCAAGGATGAATTATCTGGAAGGGGGACAATTTGTAACACCCTATATGGATAATGATGAATATAGGGCCAAAGCCTAACATAATAATTGAAGCCTACCTCAACAATTTAGCTAAGCATTATAGGCAAAGTATAACCTTTCTTTACCCCCCAAAGTCTTATAAATGACAAGGTATGAACCTATTTTAGATTATTGAATACTTCACTCTCATTTGAATACTTTCTAATTTTAGCATTAGAGGGCTATGGTAGTTATCACCACTTAAGCCTTTGTGTAAGTGACTTTTGACCATTGCACCCAACTATTGGAGATTGGAGCATTCATCAATCGACTCTATCTTTTGATAACCTATGCAACATCTATATTCTAATTACAAATTATGATAATTTTGTTTGAAGTCATTCAAATTGTTATTCATCATGAATTTTGTTTACATATTTATTTCCAATTTAGTCACATCTACTCTTTGATTTGCATCATTTTCATTTTGTTGGTGATGATATTGTATAAAACTTACTTACTTTTAATTTTTATATCTTGCAACTACAAATCTTCTTCGATTTTGCTTATTTTGCCTATATGTTGCTCCATCCTAAACTCTCACTCTATTATATACAATATTTTTGTCTAAAGATTGATCAAGTGACTATGGATGACTCATCGATTGCTATTCTAAAATACATTTTGAAGTCATTCTTATAGGCCTACATGATCACTTTTTAAATCTAAATTATTCATTCTAGTTTGAATGTTTAACATCATGATTCTCGATTTGGAATTGTTCAGTATCAACAATAACTTGATAATATTATTCTTTTTGATTTGCCCCTAACGACCAAGATTCTTTGGCAATCTAATTCAAATTATATAAATTTTGTTTTACAATAATATCTAATTCCATTTTTTCAATTTTTCAAAATACAAGGCATATATAAAATGGAACAAGATCACAAATGACAATCACCACTAAGATTAGGAGTTGGTGACAATAGTCATACCTTCATAGACAAATACTTTATCCATCACCATCATCATAAGCATAAGCATCATTGTCATCGCTATCATGATCATAATGCTAAAGTGCTTTATGGTGCAAATCACTAGCTACACATTGAACGTGATTGAATGCGGCAAGAGTTGCATTGACAACATGACCACCATCACTATGATGACCAAAAGGGACACAAATATGAAGATAAAGATTATTGTTACTATCAAAATGATCAAGAGTGTTACCATCATGGTTGTGAGTATTATTTCAATGAATCTAAAAGAGAGCAAATGACCAACTCCCATTTCAATGGAAGATGGAGTAAATAGATGAATTACTTCAATGATCATGATAATTATTACTATTGAGAGCATGATGATGAGGAGAATCTGCACCTATTCACTCCAAATGTTATGAGAATGTTGATACTTTAGAACTTGAAAACTCTGACCTATCAAGATTCATATGATGGAACAACTAATCCTTAGGAGCATGTTAAAGCCTTTCATGTAACAATGTTGCTATCAAGGATGCTAGATGCCATAATGTGACAAGCATTTTTCACAACACTAAAAAATACAGCTTTTTTTTTTGTTCATGAACCTAAACCTAAACATAATCGAGCAATTTTGAGATCTAGCTAACCAGTTTCTAGCCTATTTGGCAACCTCTCAAGCTCATAAGAAGACCAATGTGTCTCTAATGACCATAAAAAATGAGAACAATGAGCCACTGAAGGAATAACTTGGTTGTTTCAACAAGACGACCTTCGAGATAAAGGATTTGCAAGAAATAGTGGCATTGAATTCAATTCTTATAGGATTGTGATCAAGGGAGTTATCCTAGTCATTGGCAAAGAAGCTGATAGATAATCTTGCTGAACTCTTTGCCTGGTCAACTAAATTCATAAATGTTGAAGAAATCAAACATGCAAAAAGAGAAGTTGAACTGACAAGGGAAGATTAGAACCATAATGACAAGAATAATTGGAGTAAGAGGAAAGATCACTTTTCATGAAGTAACAATTCACTAATTAGCTGCCACTAGATATGTCACTAAAAATATTCACATATGATGTTAAGGTAGTAGAGCTTATGAAATTGCCATTGCAAAAGAGGTAGAAGCCATAGTCACCTAGGATAAACAAATATTTGCTTTTCCACAGACATTAGTCCTATAACATAGACAATTATGTGAATAGAAGAACAAGATTAAGGACTTGATAAGAATAGAGTATCTACAACAATATAAAATACATGAACATGATGATAAGAGACGGTCGTATAAGTTGTGGAATGATCCCAATCACATTCCCTAAATCCTAAGACAATAGCAAATCTAAGGAGTTTGAAGGTAATCTGACTATGGTTATAGGTGTAGTGGAAACCATTATTGGAGGAGGAACATCAAAGAATGCTAAGAAAAGACATCTATGCTCAATAATGGCCATAAAATGTTAGAAACATGATGATTGGATGTTAATAACATCAACCATCCATAACTATGTGATCAAGAGGATATTGGTTAATCAGAGCAGTTCTATAAACATCTTATACAACCACACTACAAAAGCGATGCATATCTCAACAAATAACCTCACACCTTACTAAAGCAATCTAATCAAGTTTTCATGAAGACAGGTACCTATGTTATGATCAATCAAGTTAAGGATATCTTTAGGGTCATAACCTCAAGTGCAAAATTTGGATGATGAGTTTTTGGTTGTAAACATACAAAACACCACTTATAACACAATCATGAGGAGAACATCATTGAATCAAGCCCAAGCTATTGTTTCAACCCCACACTTATCGATAAAGTTCCCCACTAGCAATGGTATTGGTCAAGTTAGAGTATATTAGTGCATTGCATGGAGATGTTACATGAGTAGTCTAGAATAAGGGTAGGCACCCAAAATTGAAGAACAACTATATTTGGAAACTCAATTGATTAATGAAAGGGTACTAATCGTTGGATTAGAGAAGGATGAGGTAAAGAGTTAGCATAATTTTATGTGGTGAATTCATTAAATTTACAAGTTGATTAATATTATGGAGATCTCAAGAATTTTGTTTTTATCACCTTTAAATTTTAACTTATGAATACCAACGAATGATAGTAACAAAGATATTTGTTTTTGCTTTGTCTATAATCATGAGAAATTTAACCATCTAATGTCAAGACTAATGAACAAAGCAATCGGGCATAGGTTACTTAAAATAATAGTACAGGTCACTATCACAAGCTACTTAAAACAACAACATAGGTTACGATCAAGTATAATTTACTCTCAAAGCAATCGAGCACAGACTACTCAAAAAATAATGGCATAGGTTGCCATCCAACATAATTTTCTCTTAAAGCAATCGAGCATAGCCTATTCAGAAAAAAAATAGCATAGGTTGCCATTAAGTATAACTTTCTCTCAGAGTGATCAAACACATGTTACTCAAAAAATAAAGACACAGGTTGCCATCAAATATAATTTGCTCTCAAAGCGGTCAAGCACAAGCTACTCAAAAGAATGACATAAGTTGTCATCAAACATATTTTACTCTTTATGCAATCTAGCACATGCTGCTAAAAAAATGGCACAAGTTGCCATCGAGCATAATTTTCTCTAAAAGCAATCAAGTTTAAGACTGCTCAGAGTAATGACGCAAAATGATCAAACACAATTCACCCAAAATAATGGCATAGGTTGCAATTAGGTGTAACTCACTCATTCTAGGATACAACACTCCAAGAAAAAACATAGAATGGATGTCAATAAAGGAATGTCAACCAATCAATCCAACTAAATAAATCCTAACATATGGTCGGAACAGGATCCTAATAGGCTCCGCTTTCAAAATACAATAAACAAAAATTGCTTAAAGAATCCAATAAAGGTGGCTTAGGGATTTCAAAACAAAGTTAAAGTAGTATCTATGAAATAGAAAAGTCAGTGATGAGTTAGCAAGAACAATGTACTTCACCACATATAGATGCCATTATGTTAAATGACTTCCATAAAGGATAACCAAAACATCAATTGGAGAATCAGTCAAAGAAATAATCGACAGATCAATCTAAAAAATTATAGAATGCTCTCCAAATAATTATATTGGATGATCAAGAATATTTAACAAGAACAAGACAAGAAATTTAGATTCTTCAAAGCAAAAGAAGTGTCAATTTTATTAGATCATCAAATCACATACAAAGTGCACTACATTAAGCAATTTACTTCAAAACTTGTCCTACATACACACCTAGAAATCAAAGGACATATCCATTGTGGATCACTCTAAGGAAAATGTTAACAATTGAAAAATCCATCATTATGGTTGCCTTATCTGTTTTAGATAGTGGCTCATCAATTGGCTTGTCACTGTAATCCAAATTTAGTTTTATTAATCTCATTTAGATAGTTGCTTATCAATTGGCTTCCATTATGGGTAGACGGTGATTCATTAATGCACTTTAGAATCAACAATCACCCTGGTGCAAACACAATTTGTTAATAAAGATAATTTTGGAAACCTAAAGAATGCAAATCTTTTCAAGCCAAGAAATACAAATATTTGTGAATTCTAAAAGGCAATTGGTGATTTTCACATGGAACCCTTTAGCATTATTCCACACATGATGACAAAGCAATGTTTGACCTTCAACTTTTTGGATAAAATCATGTTGGCAACAAAAAATACTAAATCTCCTCAAAATAACTCTAAGTTTTGGGATAGACATTTTCTTTATGCGCAAAAATAGGAGAACATCAAGAAAGATTAAAGAATTGGGCATGAATTCAACAAAGGCAAGAGGATGAAATTTATAACCCAAAGAAGTCTAAATAAAAGGCTAAGATTCAAAGAATCAAATGGTTAAATTTATGCATGCAAGGATTATGCCATTAAATTGGGAATGGTAAACAAAATTTGATAAAGTTTAATGATGATTAAGAGCAGATCAATTCCCAAGAAATGAATGGGACACATAATAGTAAGGAAAATAGGTTTTTAATGACAATTGATTCTCAGTAGCAATTTTTGAAACGATAAAGAAAGATCACAAAGTACAAGTAGGAGATACCTAGTTAATGGCTATTTTGAGCACTCAAATGCTTAGTCAACTAACCTAAAAATAAGTTAAGATCATTATAAACTATTAGGTCAAGCCTCTCTAAAGCACATAAAAAGGGCTACTGATGAATATAAGGCCAAAGCCTAACATAATAACTGAACCCCACTTTAGCAATTTAGTTGAGGTTTATGAGCAAGCTAAAATAGCAAGGTATAAGCTTTGTTTTAGATTATTGAATACTTCATTCTCACTTGAATACTTTCTAACTTTAGCATTGGAAGGGCTTTGGTGGTTACTAACACTTAAGCCTTAGTCCAATTGATTTTTGGCCACCGCACTCAGCTATTGGAGATTTGAGAATTCATCAGATAGGTTAGAATAAGACAACTTAGATTAAGTTATATTAAAATTTAAAGCTTACAACTCAGACTGGACTAGAAACCACTTGATATGTTAAGCCATGGTTTTGAGCTAAGTATGGCCTTGTGACCTAAGCTAATGGGTCAACCCACCCATGGCAGTGGTTGATCGATCAGTACAGTCTCACAAGGTCAATTGATTGTGCATGGTTAGGTCACTGGCCACCTCAGTCAGCCTATATAAGAAACAACTCCTATGATGTTTTTCATGACTCTCATTTGCAATTAAGTAATTCTTAAAGAGCATTTCTCAAGTAAAAGAGGATCTAGTTTACGCTTTTCAAGGGTGTGAACCTAAGGTAAGATTTTTATCCTAAATAAATCAAATTCTTTCCTTAAATTCTTATTTTTCCTTAGGGTTTCATTTCTTCTTTGATCGTTGTAATTTTTGGTTTTGATTGTTGTAATTTCTCCAACAATCAAAGGCCAAGATCCAGACTAACGAAAACGCTTCCAAAGTTAAGTTTAGGAGAAAATTATCCTACCAAAGTGATTGTGGTTTTCTGCTTTTCTACCTTCATTTTATTTATTAAAATTATATTTTTCTAAAATTAGCCCAAAATATTTTTTTCTTATTAAGATAATTTAGAAGAATTAGCTAACTAGCTTAGTCCTAATAATTCAATAGAATTATTAAATATATTTGCTATATGTGCTAAATGTACATATACAAGGTTTGGGAAGGTTTGGAATATATGCTTAAGTTAGATTATCAGCCTGAATGTTTGCATAATTAGTTTTATTAATTATATGATAATAAATAAAATAAGAAATGGAATAAATAAAGATCAACAAAGTTAGGAAAGGTAAGATAAGTTTAGATAGATTAAAAGAAATCCCAAGGATGATTGTGTTTGCTCACTAGCACAAGTTAAGGGGGGTTTGGTGGACTTATATCCACTAGGAAATGTAAAATTTATAGAACTATTTTATCATATGGCTACATAATTTTATGACTCATGGTGCAATGTAAAGGACACAAAACTTAGGGAACTTTATTGATATCCTAAGGGACATATATTTTATCTGTAGACATCTCTTTTACCATTGACCCATCGTTGTCAATATAATTTACATGTTCATCTTGAAGGGTCAAAAAGGATTAAAAAAACCCTCACATGATATGTCTATAATTATGATATGATAGTAAAAAAAAATGCATGATCACATATCATCAAAAAATTAAAAAAGTAAAGAATAAAAGGATTATGCATGTGCTTAACTATATATGCACAGATATTTGTGTGTTCAAATGCTATACAAGTTGATAACCAAAAGGTGTTCAAGCCAAAAGAGGGTAGAAACCCACACTTCACTAAATACCGTGGTTGTACTCACTATATTCTTTTAACGTTTTTCAGACATACCTTAAGGATCCTAATTTGATAGCACCTACCCCTACTCACTAAAGATAGGAAGTATGTTTCAATGTGCAGATAAACTTTAGTAAAGAGCTAGCAATAAGCTTAGTTGAGCCTGTTATTTCATAAGTTAAGTTTTTTTAGAAATATCTCATTTTCGTTTATTTCTATTTTGGTTTTACATATGTTTTCCATATGGTTTTGGATTTAAAGTGTGCACATTGCTATTAAAGTTTTGTTCAAATATTACTTAAAAGTTTTTAATTATATATTTGTGAACAACCATGGGTTCATGGGTCACCACTTAGTGGTCCATGACAATAATGTTCTTGGACATGGGATATGACAAACAGTTTGGGAACTAGTTTTAAAAGGCGTTAATAATAAGGAAATTCCTTTATATTCGCAAAAGAGCTACTAGGGGTTTATTGTTATTTCCACTAAGTTAACTTTACCAAACTAGAAAATCATATGCCTCAACCAAGGTTTTATATAAATTATGGTTCACAAACACAATATTGTGCATGTTGTTGTAGACCATTTTACAACACAATTTTACACTACCATAGTTATATACATATATATATATTTGTATTTATTCACAGTTTTGTTATTCATAGCATAACTGCAATCACAATCATGGCAACAACTACAATTTGAACCGTGGACTCAACAAAAGACTAAGTGGTCTGAATAAAAAGAAAGTCAACAAGCCTGGCTACTTATGCTTCAAGTTCATACATATGACAATAGGAAGTTAGAAAATGTCATACGCTTTGTTACAACCTTGAAGGATGAATAGTAAAATGGCTATGAAAAATCTAGTACAACACAAAGGACACTAATTTGATCATTTAGCTTTTGTTTTAGTGCCAAATTTCCAATATTCTTATCATTGTGCTTCATTTTTATATCCAACTCATATGAGTTTCCGTCCTTAAGGTTCGTTTGTCAACCTCTATCATTTCATATATTATTGAGAGCCTCGCAAACACTTATGAAATTTGAGCTTGACCTAGAGTTCAGTAGAGGAGAACATTATTATGGAAAGAAACTTGGAATTCTTTTATACATCACTTAGTTAAATTTGGGATTATGTGAAAGTAATAGAAGTTTGATAGAATCTACTTTGTGCAAGGAATTTTTTATTGGCATGATGAGGGTTTGAGCTTCAAGTGAAACAAACTGAAGAAAAAACAATTTTTATCAAGCTAAAATAAGCAAAATATGTGAAAGAGTTATTGAAAATACTTCAAGCTAAAACTATGGAGAAAGCAAACACAACAAGAAACATCATATAAATCATCCTCCTTATAGCTTGGATGTGGTACCATAGTCAAAATAGCTCTAAAAGGATCAACATACATCGGAGACTATGTCACTGCATACAGAGATCTAGGTAAGCAAGTCACTGCAATAAATCAGGAATAAAATTTCTTTGCACTTGTCTTTAAGCACAAAGAAATGCCTTACACAAAAAGAAACCAACATTGAGGCAATGGACATGAAAAGTGAACTTAAGCTAAGAAGATGATTTAGTGGCAAACTCGTTCAAAAATCTTTGACATCTTTTCAAGAGGTGAGTATGGCAAGGAACATTATCAATGTTGTGATGGAGAAGCAAAGTGCAAAAAGCAATGTGATGGTGAATAGTTCAAATCTAGACTGGCCTTCAAAGGGTGGTTTGCCAATTTCATTATTGTTGCCTCCTAGGGTAATGCTTGATGTGGCAAAGGCAACACCAGTAATGATTACAGCAACAAGGTAGCATGACTTGGAGGTGTCCTTAAGCAAAATACTACTCTTTTAGATTAGTTGTTCATGTTCATCTGAAAAGATATCTATTGGAGTTTTTCCTTGGTTATTGTCTCATAAGAGGAAATGTTTTGGTGCAAAGCTTTTAACATATAGTCCAAAAACAAAATCAAATAATTATACTTATAGCTATATACATGGTTTTACAATCATACTATAATTTCCTTGTGGCTATCACTATTGCATACACATTGAACATGTTGTCGGTATTTTTGGACCACATAAATAGGTTGGTAAAAGCTCATTAGACAAGCTCAACTAACAAAGGCCTAACTTAACCAGACTTGACATCACAAGAGTAAGGCATCAGTTCATCAAATGCGAACTCAGGTAGTTGGCCAACAAGGGTCAAAGTAGAAACCTCAAGTCGTTAAGGACAAAGTCTAGCCTATAGTTTAAAGCATGCCCTCCTAGCCATTAATTCAGAGAAGAGTATTCAATTGCCTATTTAATAAGAGTCTGTTATTAATTGTTGTAACCAATTTATGATTCATTTCCATTATGAAATACATTGTAACACCCCAGCTACTATAAAAAGGGGGTTAAAATCATTGAATAGGGGACAAATGACAATATACTATTACTGTGCCAAAATATACATAGAAATAATATAACCATGGATGTAAGCATTGCACTTGGCTGAACCATGTTAAAAACTTCCTGTTGTCTCGCTTTTCTTTCTCTCTTTCTCTCTCTCTTACACTCAAATTGCAGTTTGGGGTTTTGGACTTGGGTTGACCGAATTTTGCTATCAACAAAACATAATAGACATTGCAATTGCATGCACATTAAAAATAATAATAAAATTGTGAAATAGAATTACAATAATCACAATTATAGAGTTATGCATTAGTGATTACAAATTGTAATATAGAAGTTAAATGGCAATTAGACAGATGAAAAATTCTAGAAAAATAAACTATATTAGTCAACAAAGTGGCTAACATTGTGAGCCTAAAAATTAGGCCTCCATACTTGAAGTTAAACATCAAGTGAGGAAGCAAGAGAGAAACTAAGTGTAGTGATATGGGTGGTAAACACCAATTAGTAGTGTGAGCTAGAGCTCATTTTTTGAGAGTTCAAAGTGAGGCAAAGAAATTGTTGCCACATGTGAAGTGTAAGATATCCTTATGAGTGTGTAAATGTTATTAGCATGTGAAAGTGGTCTTCTTAATAAAAATTAATTATTGTCATATGTGGGTGCCATTTTTTCTCCACAATTTAGTATCAAAGTACAATGATCCAATAGTGGTTTCAGCGAGTGGTAAAAGCCCATCATTTGTAGGGCTTTTTTCTATACAAAGCACAGTTAGGGACTATAACATTATTGGTTAGGGGCCAAGAAGTAGAGTGGTGTAGAAATTTCACTAAATCATAATGACAAAGATTCAAGTGGTTGGTGGAATTAAAAAGCTTAATAGGCAGAACTATAACATGTAACAAATGCAAATAGAGTCATATCTCCAAGGTTAGGATTTGTGGGTTACTATGGGTGATAGTAAGACCACATCACCTCTTGTAATGGATGTGGCAACCTTATGCAAATGGAAAGTGAAAGTACGAAATGCCATGTCCACTATCATGAGAATGACAGAAAAGGAAATGTTGGAATACTTGAAGAATGCAATGACATCGAAGAAAGCTTAGGACACCTTTTGCAAAACTAATTGCAAAGACAAATGATAAACAACTATAGCTACTGGTGAATGAGTTGCTAATGATCATCCATGGAGACTTAATGATTAAGCAATATTTTAGCAAGGTAAAGTCTCTTTTTTAAGAAATCACTAAGTTTGATCATGATTGTATAAAATGAATTATTATATATAGGTTGAGTCTAGAGTGTAGAACCTTTATTGTTGCAATATAAGTTTGGCCAACATAGCCTACACTTATTGAATTAGAACATTTATTGGCTAACAAAGAGGCCTTAGCCAAACATTTGGTTCAAGTTCTTGGCAAGAGTGAACAGGAGGCACTCTTTAACAACAAGAAAAAGGAAAGATCATAGAAAAATGAAAATGAAAATAAAAATAAAAATAAAAAGGAGAAAGAAAATAAGCCTCAACTTAAAGGTGCTCCTCAAGGAAGTAATAAGAAGTGGTATCTAGTATGTTACAAGACTACTAATCTGAAAAAAAGTAGATAGCATGGAGCAATGTTGCCACCTCTAGAGGTCTATGATAAATGAGTAAAATGCCTATAATTGTGTTGATTATCACCTCTTGATTGGTCATTAATTTGTGGCTTTGCTGCACTTTTTGTCTTAGTTTAGTTTGTTTGTTCTGGGTACTGTTGTAGTTTGCATTTGTCTTTTCAGGTTAGCAAAAGAGATTTTAAGAGGAGATGAAAAAGCAGAAGTTTGAAGCACACTTGGATTAAGAAGAAGCTAAGGAAGAAGATGTGAAAAGTTCAAGTCAAATATGCATTGAAGCTGAAGAAAAACAAGAA
>JANHAO010006962.1:0-20708 GCA_026873985.1 Saraca asoca
CTGGTGTGAGGATCCTAAAGACTTCTGCTGTGTAAAAGCTGGACTAAAGGTTAGTAAGCTTTGCCTTCACTCTAGATTTGATCTACGATGCATTGAAACCTCCTTCTGGTGGATCTAGGGAAGTTTCCTTAACTAAAGGGGAGAAGAAATTTTTGTATTTCTCAGCTCCATGGCTGCCCCTAAGCCAAGGAAACCCAACAGATAATAGCTTAGTTTCTTCCCTTTTTTTATCATTTAATACAATATTATTTTAATTCAAATAGGCAATTAATCTTTTTATATAGTTATATCTATTGTTTACACAGGAATTGAATGACATTATATCAAACTGTGTACTTTCAAATCATCACTTTAGTTCATAGGGTGTAAGTTAGATAGATAGGAGAACATAGTTGGAGGAAGTTAAATATGTCAAGAACTAAATTAAGAATGAAAATTAAATAGAAACTAAATAAAAAAAACTTATTTTTTTGAAAGACCAAAATGATCTTTTAGTCTTCTTTTTTATAAACCATGATAAAGACAAAAATATAAATTACTTTACAAAATAGATCTATTTTGTTATAATTGAAGGGTGGGGTTAGCTATTTGATGGTAGAAGAATAGAACACATTAAGGTAGAATAGAATGTTTTGCACTTAAAAAAAAGGGATATTTGTTAATATCAATTGTTTATACCAATTATTAGAGTTAGAAAGAGTAGTTACAAAGTTTATTTTAATTAATATTATTAATATATGTTAATTACCACCAATTATCTTAATAAATAATGGATTGTCTTCTTCTTCTTCTTCTTCTTCTTCTTATTATTATTATTATTATTTTGCATTGACTAAGACCTCCAACAAGATTCATTACAAATTTTCTATCCATCATTTTTTTTAAATCATATTTGTGAACAAGTATCATCATAGCAATGTTTGAGCAACCTGAAATTCTAACATCATAATATTGCAATTCACAAACTTGTGTCGGAGATGAGCTAGTCAGACGCAAACAAAAAGAAATCTTAAAACTAACCACATAATGGTCATAGAAGGTCTAGTGACATTATCCAATAACAATCTCAAAATAATTTTTTATATGTTCTAATTACAACATATGTCTTTATTTTCACTAATTATAACATATGTCTTTATTTTCACTCAATTAATAAAAGTTATTTATCAACTTTGTTGTCTATTTATTAATTTTGTGAGACCTATACATATTAAAAATTTCATTTTTTAATTTTTAAGACACGAAAAACTACAAAAATTAACAATTAACCTATTATTGAGTGAGATAAAGACACTTGTTATAGTTGGTGGTGTTTGATTTACGGAATCATATATTTTTAAGAATCTTAACCTTTTCGAGAATATAATTTTTAGAAATATAATTTCTAAGAATGTTATATTACCATATTTGATTTAATTAAAAAGGGTCATAAAAATATTATAATATTATGATTTAATTAATTTGTATATTTTTAAAAATATTATTAAATTATCAAAAATGTCCTCGTAAAAAAGTGAATGGTTAACATTGGAAAATTGAATGGTCAATAGTGGTATGCAGTGGTTAAAGGTGTAAAATTGTGATATGTAGTGGTTAATAACAAAGGTGATAGTGGGTGATAGTTAATAGTAAAAAATGATGATGGATAGTGGTTAACGGTAATTGATGGCGATGGGTGGTGGTGACGATAGGTGATGAATAGTGATCAGTATTGAGTGATGGCAAACAATAGTGGATGGTGATCAACAGCGTAGATAATGGTATGTGATGACCAACAACGATAAGAAATGATCAACAACGGTGGGTGGTGTGAGTTAAAGTATAATATATTAATAAAAAGATAGATAAAATAATATTTTTATATGATTAAAACATTCTCATGACCTCTTCCTTTTAAAAATATTTTATGAGAATATTTGGTTAAAAATATTTTCAAGTAGGTGAATATTTTTAGTTTTTTTAAGTTATAAATTAAATATTAAAAATATAATAACATTTGGTTAAAATATTTTAAAAAAATATGAGAAAGATTTCTTAAACTCAATGCTGCTAACAAGGGGAGGTAGATCATAAGAGTTTGCCTTGGTCAAGTAGAAGTGCAATATTGGCTATTCGACCTGCACACACATTTGCTTTTCTATACATATAATAAGAGTTCTGAGTTTTCCAATCATGAGCTATCAAACCTGGAATGACATTTAGAACCTGTCTCTTAATTATGTCTGCACTATCCCCTCTCCTTGACCTCCACATGACTGCTAGGAGTCACTTTCAAAAATAATTTTTCTAAAATCCATCTATCAAGTTATTTGCATGTCAAGCAAGAAGCCTTAAGTTTGAGCTTTAAAAACCAAACAACATCTAATAGGTTTAGCAAAATTCTTAGTCTACTTCTCATGCATGTTATGTAAACGCTCTCTCATCTAATTTTAAAGTGTTTCTAAAAATTGCTTTAATTTAATTCACGTTAGAGACATTCTATTGACAATATATTCTAATGTACTACAAAAATAGTCTAAATTAATGTTAATTTAATCATGTCATATCATTTTCAATAATTTTATTATTAATTTAGTAGTAAGATGGATCAAATTTCTAAATTTGAAAACAATTGAGTGATCAGTTTTTAGAAGACCATGTTGAGAAGGTGAAAATCTCTTGAAGATTTAGTAAAAATATATTTTACACCTTTAAAGTTTTATTAAGTAATAAATTATTTTCTTAAATTTTAAAAATTTATTAATTATTCCTTTAAATTTTAAAAAAATTACAAATTATCCTCTAGAATTTAGACAAAAGATAAAAACGTTAATTGACTATTAATTTTAATCCTAAATCAACTCAGATGTTGCACATACTTTGTTGAGGTTCTTATTTTCTTTCCTTAAGCATGAAACTTGCATTTAACATCTCATTGATTCCAAATACTTTTTAAACCTATATTATAAATCTAATATTTGAACAAAGAAACAAGATGTTCAATGCTAGTTTTTGCCTCTTAGAGGAGAAGAAATATGACTTCCAACAAAGTATGTGTAATAATTTGTAATTTTTTAAGATTTAAAGATGTAATTTATATATTTTTGAAGTTTAATAAAATAATTTATCACTTAATAAAATTATAAAAATTTAAAATGTATTTAAAGAAAAGTAAATAAGAAGATAAAAAAAAATGAGGAACTCCAGTTTCAAAAAGGGAAATGTAAACATATTCAATACTATTTCCATTTGCTCATCATTTTTGTGTGTTTAAAGTAGAGATTATTTTATGAAAAATTCAACTTCTTAAGACATTTGACTGTTTTTATTGTTGTTTATTTTTAAATCTCAAAGGTCAATATAATGGTGCAACTCGTGAGAGACCGACTTTTGAGACGGTTGACAAGATAGTCTACGTAAATTGTAAAAAATCAATATCATTGATATATATATTTATATTGACATTTATTTTCAATCTAAAGTCAATTCTCAAGTCGTTTGGCAACATGCCCCAACATAACTGTCCATCTTGGTTTTAGGTGCTTCTCTTTCAATAGAAACTGCTTTTGCTTCTGGTTTTGTGGCTGATCTTCCGGCGGCTTTGTCGACTGTGTAAGATCGAAGGTTTTTGCAGTAGAAGATTTGAATTGGGTCGTCGGCTAATAGGCTTATCCAATTTCTAGCAGGTGATGAATTCTGGTTCTATGTTGCCTGTGTTAATTTGTTTGAATGAGAAAATTTTGTTCCTTACTGTCCGATTTCTAATCAATGTAAGAAGGAATTTGGTATAATCATCATATAAAGTACAGCTTTTTTCCGGATTCGTGTTTGTATTTAAAATTGATAAAAAAATTTCATTATCATTCTGAATTTTAACGTCGCCATGAACTTTTACGTAGAGTAGCAAATTTGAATGGAAGCATTCAAACAATTTTAATACCTACTTTCCATGTTTACCCACAATTAGTATCTGAGAATCTAGCTTTTCAGGTGGGCCTTTAGCTTCTGCTTGTTCAGAGTAATGTGAAATTGACAGACGGCAGTAAAAGTGGAAGAACGTTATGATATCCGCCAATTCAAAGAGGTTAAATAGAATTCGTCTGAATCTTATACATTTCTTCAGTTTGCCGGATTTATTTTTTTTACTTAAAAGTAGACCTTTTAGAGGACCTAATTGACCTAATTGCAATGTATTCAGTATTCACTAACTAGATCACTTGCTACCATCAGTTGAGTACATCATGTGTCAATTGTATTGGTAGAATCTACTCTTAGTATAACAGAAATCTCCATATATGCCGTGTCATGCACTATGTTTCAAAGATTTCCACTCTGTGGTTTGTCATTGTTGTATTTTCATGTCCTGATGTAATAATTTATTGTTAATTATTCATTTGTCTATTTTTGCTTTTGTTGCAGGCAGAATTTCGATACACAACTGGCTCAAAGGAATTTCAAACAAGTTGATGACTTCAATCACATTCAGGACGTAGAGGCCATGGTATTGAAGCTTAAAATGAAACTTGAATCAATATATTCAGACATGTGGAAAGTTTGCTAAATCACACCAAATATTCTTTTTAATATATAATTTTCCTATTGGGCATGCAAGTAGCTTCATTTGGTCCCATCTGATCATAAGTCTATGTGCAGGAACTTTATTCACGAGCCAGGGCGAAAGAAGAGGAGATCCTTTCCCTTCGTGAGCAGATTGCTATTTCTTGTGTGAAGGTGTGAAATTTAGTTTGGGTTTGCATTAAATTCTTTTAACAGTTTTATGTCAAGAAAATTAGCTAATTATTATGGCAGCAGGAACTGCAGCTGTTGAATGAGAAATGCAAACTAGAGAGGCAATTCTCTGAACTAAGAATGGTTGGTCTAATTCTGTAAAAGTTTTGGTCTTCATATAGTTCCATATCAAATCTAAGATTAACTTATGTGACATCTATTGGTAAGGCAATTGATGATAGGCAAAATGAAGCCATCACTTCTGCATCAAATGAGTTGGCTCGCAGAAAAGGCGATCTTGAGGAAAATCTAAAACTGGCTCATGACTTGAAGGTAAATATAGCACCATAGTTACATTTGCATTTTTGCTTTCCCTTAATGAACATTCATCACTCATTTTTTGGAAACATTTTAATTGGGTTGATGGAGTGTTTCATGCTGTTGACACTGGTAGTTATGTGGTTGCTTTGCGAAAGCTGTTGAAGGAAATTTAGTAACATAGAATTATAACTGTTTTGTTACTGAAAATATTGTGTCGCCCACTATGAAAGCCACCTACAATCATCATCACCTATCTTAAAGTGAGGGGACTGGAACGTTATTTTAATTTTTGTTTTGGATTTGAAATAGTAAAATCTTGTTCAAAAGTTATCAGGCTGTTGGAATGAATTTAGTTTGGATATATAAAGCAAGTTAGACCCCTGTTTGGATATTAATAAAAACCATCCTTCAGCATTCTCAGTATAGCTTATGCTTTAGGGAGGAGTTGCATATTGACACAGTGCCGCAGCCTCTACAACCAAGTGTTTGAGAGTTCGATCCTTGCTACGCCCATTCTTTCATAATAAATTTCAGCACAAGGTCTTGTGGCTGGTACTTTGCCATGCTTCAAATGCCACTCTCCTTATAGCTTTTGCATGAAAGGTTGTATTAGGCATATTAATTTTGAAGCAAAATTACAACAAAACTGAATTGTCAGGTTTTAAGTTTTATTCAGTCTAGAAACTGTAGTTTTGATTCCAGCCACTTTACTTTTGCTAAGATTAATACTCAACCCCAAAATACTCTCAAAGATCTGATTGAGGAAAGAACATTAAGAAAGTTATCTTTCTCTTGTGGTAAAAAAAGGGTACTTTAATTGGCAAACTGCAAATGAGAAACTTCCAGAGTGATCACCTATTAACAAACTAGAAAAGATAGGCTTATTGATACTCAGTTCAGTTGCTCATAAGATTTTTTTGATAATTGATGACCCATGGAATGGTATGAGTAGAGGACTTATAGTATCCCATAATGTAGTAGTACACATTCTATTGAGCATGTGATTTTCAAATTTATCTATACTATATGCATCTGTTGTGTCTATGTTGTCTCTGTCTTTTCTTTTATGCTTCCTATGGTTGTTGTTGATGATGCATTGCTTATCTAGGCTGTAGAGGATGAGAGATATGTCTTCATGTCATCCATGCTGGGGTTGCTGTCTGAGTATGGTTTATGGCCCCATGTTATGACTGCATCTGCTATATCCAACAGCATAAAGGTATGATTAATTTTGTGCTTGGGAAATTATTACTGAGGCAAGTTTTAATGGAAGAAGAGTATTTATGAAAAACTGGGAAGAGTGCAAAAGATAGCAGGATAAGTTATTTTCCTTGACAATGGCAGAAAAAGTCACATCAGAAAATAAAAACACTAGTGAGTACATTAAAGCTCTCCAATTCCCTGGTATATCTGTCAGGGTTACACCCTTAAATGGGCCATATGCTGAAGACCAAGGAGATGTCAGGAAACCACCTTGTCCCAAAGCAGATCTGTAGACAGAGATGTATTTTAGAAAATACTGGCATTGCCTTGCAGCCAAATACAATAAATAACACCACATGTAGTAGATTGCCTTAACTTTGTTCTCCGTACTCCCACTGAAGCCTCTAAAACTGGTCTATTAAAACTGTTGCAAATTTCAATGTGAGAAGACTCACCCACTATTCACTATATATACTAAAAAATCTTGAGGAACAGAAATGCTAGTATAAAGGTATTGGAGGGAGTTAAGGGGGGAAGGCTCTTTGGTTGTTTGCTTTTTATTCTGTAATTTGGTGGATTTGGTTGGAAGGAAATGCTTGAGCTTTCAATGATGATTATCTCCTTTTGCATCTCTTTTGGGATGAGGTGGTGCATTTGGATTTTCTGCGGAGCAAAGTTACTGATATGTGGAGAGATTGGAGTGCTCTGCCTCTGCTTAGTTAATGCTTTCTCTTTCATGCTTTGTCTTGTATGCCATGCCTCTTCTCAGTTTTATGGTTTGCTGTTTCTTGCTTTTTTCTTAAGAAATATACCTGATTCTCTGGTTCATTTATTCTCTTCTCTCTATCTAATAAAATTTATTTTTTTCCAAAAAACTAAAAAAAGTTAATCAAGATAGAAGTGATTGCTAGGTAGTGTAAAATTAATTTCTTAGCTGTTTCTGGACTAGACAGACATATAAAGCATATCTCAGAAGAAAGAGCTTTCTATGGCCAATGAACGTATGACATCATTAGAAGAATAGTAAGAAATGGGAAGTAGGACTTATAGTAATACACACTTGAAGAATCAGTGGTGTAAAACCTGTATTTGAAGATAATGGACAAGAAGTGAGCAACATGTGAAGGGCTTCTATTCCTTTTGCCTTATTCATGTTTTGAAGAACAAAAGTTTCAAGAAATATTGGAAGCCCCTGTCTAAATATTAATTTTGGATGGGGGAATTGATGTAAAGAAGAAAGACAACACAAAGCAAGGGAAGGTCTCTCAAAAGGAATAATCATCCCAAAATCTAATTTGAGAACTGTTAGAAGTAACTAGGTTGAACAGAACAACAGTTATTATGCGTCTTATAACCTCTAAATAAATAGAGTAGGGTTAAGTCTCAATTAAGTCGTTATATTATCAAAAAAATATGTTACTCTGTTATAATATTAGTATTCTCTCCCTAATTGTCTCTAGCCTCTTTTTACTTCTCTTCCAAACTAAACCCTAAATATTTCTCAACATAGTATCAGAGTGGTATCATCCACCTTGAGGTTTGTTAGGTATCACACTTCTATCAACCTCAAACGAGGAGTTGCCATTAGAGTTGGATAATTTTATATTCAATTGTTTTACACCTGAGACAGTGCCGTTTATTTGATTTGGTATTTGAAAACACCACCAACCTAAAAATTAAGGGAAAAAAAATGGGAAATTTAATACTGCAAGAGAAGAATGTTTCTACAAAACTATGAAGGTGTCTTCGGTTGTTTTTGCTGTGGTGTTGTTTGACAGTGACCCAGAAAGTGGTTGCAACTATTGAAGGCTGGCTGCTCAAGTTTCGGCTGTACCCATATTGAAGATGACCAACAGTGGCCAATGGCAGCAGTTTTTGCTTTTCCAGCAAAGTTCGTTTGTGTTGGTGGGTTTTCTGGTGAAGATAGTAGTTGGTGGTGGCGGCTTAGTTTTCAATGGTCCGTTTTCTTTGCTTTTTTGAGAGCATTTTGCTGGTTTTTTGCTCCAATATGCTATTTGAAGGTGACAGAACTAGAGGACCATTTGGGTGATGTTTTGGGTGGTTGGCAGCGAACAACGGTGAACAGATCTCTGGTGAAGGTCAAAAAGATCTCTTTTTTTTTGTGATCTAAACTGTCTTGGTTCATTTTACTTTGTTTTCTTCGGATTGTGGTATATTTGGCAATGGTAGTGGTAGTTGTGTTTTGAAGGCTATACCCAGGAGGTTTTGGTCAAGCATGAGTATCCTTATTGGGTGAATTGTCTAAACCAATTCTTTGTTGTTATTTGGCTGATGGTGAGTTGAAGAAGCTCAGTGCTGTTGGTTACTTTCTGCACAATTCTGGTGTTGATGCAACCATCAGATTTCAGGATTTTGAGTTATCCTATCGGATTAATTTGGAATTTCAATGTTTTGTGAATTGGTGATTTAAGGTGCATGTTTGATGGAGTCCTTGAGCCATAGTTATGGTGGCTTGAATTGCAATTTGTCTAATTAAACAATTGTGACCTAAGGTAGTTGTGGTGCTTCTGCAGTACTTCTAAAGTGTGGTTTAGTTAGCAATGGAAGGTGTGAAGTGGTGGAAGTGGCTCTACTGGCTGTTGGCCATTTTGTGTTATTTCTGTTTTCGTGAAATTTCCTTTGGTGCAATGCATCTTTTGTTTGGTCTTTGGCTGCAATGAGCACAATTTGGGAGCATTTTGGTTTGTGATTGTTGGTGGTTATGTGCAACTTAGGCTATTGCAGTTTTGTTTTGGTGCAATTCCAAGTTCCAACAAAGGGTGTTGGTGATTGTTTGGTGTAATTCCAACTAAGGATGTTGGTGGTTTAGAGGACCAGTTGGAACAAGTTGAGGGAGTAGCTCAGGTGAAGCATGTGGAAGACTTCTGTGAGTTGAGTCATTCGTGCTGAGGAGGACAACAAAGAGAAGGTTGAAGGAACAACCAGGGGTAGTTGGTTGAAGACTTCTACGAGTTGTATCTGTTGAGATTTTGGTTTTATTTTGTGGTTTGTCTATGTTTGCGTTCTGAGGGAGTTGTTTGCAATTATTGCTCTTGGCAAGCCATTTGTGAAGTTTGAAGTGTGTCAAGTTTTCTTTATAGTTATGTTTAGTTGAGAGTCTAAGTTATGTAACAAGCTTAAGTTTTGTAAGCTTTAGGTTGAGAGGGAGTGTTAGAAGTAATTATGTTAAAGGGTACACAATAGTCTTTATATGTGTCTTATAACCTCTATTTAGAGTAGGGTTAAGTCTTTTGTATTATGTTGTTATATTATTCAGTTATAATGTTAGTGTTCTCTTTCTAATTCTCTCTAACCCCTCTTTACTTCCCCCAACTAATTCCCAAATAATTCCCAACAAGAACCATTAAAGGAAGCTAGTTGCTTGAGCAAGACATATCCTTGGAAAAGAAATGTGCAAGGGATTGATGTGTTGTAATATCGCTAGGTCTGAATGGCACCTGAATTGTCTGTAAGGTGAACTCCCATAGATATTTACAAGTCAAAACAATGATTTTAGACACCTTCCTAGACCCATGTTAGAGATATATAATAATACCATTGGTAGGCCTTTTATTAATAGCTTAAGCTTTTTGAATCAATTGGCGCTTAGGATGGTATTAGAGTCTCTTCACTTAAAGGTCAGTGGTTCAAATCATGTTGTCTCAACTTTGAAATTAAAATTAAATTTCTAGAACCAGGTAAGGTAAGCGTGGGCTTGTGCTATGTCAATGTTTCAAGCCCAAAGGGCAATTTTGTGGGAGAATGTTGGATATATAAAGGGTAGAGAGAGGCAAGAGAGAACACAAACATAATTATTGGCTTAGTTACATAAGTAAACCCATAATACTTTCCCAGCTAGTAAACCAGATATTGTTGATTATAATTCCACCAATCAAGCCTTCATCCTAGCTAATCACAATCCCACTAATCATGTTAATTCTCAAATTCCCACTCAAGTTGAAGCTTACATAAGCTTAGACAAATACTACAAAATTAAAACTAAACACGCCACACTAATTAAACATACAATTAAGAAATCTTTTTGGATTTCAAGACTTGACTTCACAAACAACTTGTAATGAACCTTGCAAGCCTCGAAACAATTTGTTGCCATATCACATGACAAAGTCTTTGGTAGAAAGTTTGGCGATAATTGAGTGAAGCATATGACAATGGCTACCAGAAGGAAGCACAACAATTAAACTTGAACTGGAGTGGCACATGGCTAAAAAGGGAGGCACCTGAATGAAGCTTGTTGAGTGACGGCTGTTGACATGACCAGGGGGGACTGAAAGATAAAAGCCTGTTGGAATTGACGCATGACAAAGATTGTTACAGCTGGAATTCAACTTCAGTTGAGAAAAGAGACACGCTGGAATTTACACATGGTGGGAAGGACAAGAGCCAGAATAATGCATGGCTGAGAGACAAAAACGTCAAAATTGGCACATGATGAAGAAACATGTTGGAATAATGCACAATGATAAGGACGAGCCAGAATGACACATGGCAGAGACAAGCATGTTGGAACATCACATGACAGAGAAACATGTTGGAATGACACACGGCAGTGAGGACAAGAGCCGACACAGTGTATGAATGAGAAAACAAATATGTTGGAATGATGCAGTGGAGAGACAAGCATTTAAGAGTGAAGCAAAGCTTGTAGGATTTGAAGAGGAATTGATCACCATAGAGACCACACAAGATACATAGAAGTGATCTATTGCATCCAGGTTGGCAAGGCAGAAGGGAGAAGAAGGCGAACTAGCAGAATTTCTTTATCTAGTTCTCTCTCACACTTTTATAATGGGAACCTCTTTTGAGTTTGTTGGAAGTGTGATACTCCACTGGATGATACCACTATGATACCATCTTGAAATCAGGATTTGGAAAAGGGCGGAAACTGTAAGAGAGAGAAAAAGGCAAGAGAGAGAACAAATATTATTATTGAATGACAGCTCAGTTACATTCAAATCAACCTTAATCCTCTTTGTATTTCTCTAAGGCACAATGGCTCTACTACCCTTTACTTCGGGTGAAATCCATAATACATTCCTAATTAGTAAACCATATATTGTTATTAGAATTCCACCAATCATGCCTTAATCCTAACTAATAACAATCCCACTAATCATGCTAATTCTCAGCAAATAATACCATTCATGAGCCTTTTCCTCATAGCTTATTTTCTGGGATCAATAGGAGCTTGACTGTAGTTTCCAAATCCCTGCCTAATGTTTTGCACAAGATACTAATATACAATACCAGGTGCACAACGTATAGAATTTTGCCATGATGTAATCATGTGAAAAATGAGTGGTTTTTTCTTCAATGTGCACAAGATATTGTTGTTAACATGTGCTACTTTAAAATATGTATTTTTTGCATCACAGAGTTGTGTCTTTCTGGTATTGGAATACAATATAAAGTAGCTTCTGGCTTAATGCAGTGGAAAATAGTTAATGGTTCTATTAAAGACAAATTGGTAAAAAGGGAATTAGAAAACTTAGTAGTCATCATCAGGTTACTTAAGAAAAATGTGCTTGTTTGCAATACTGAATCGAAGAGAAGAAACATCTCACATCGTGCACAAGAAGTTATGTGGCAGGGATTTTCTTGGACATATTTTTATTCTGACAATGTTTTTATCTTTAATAGTTGTATTTGTTAGATTGATTTATGGGGCTGACTTTTGAATACTTTTAGTGATCATAGGTGATCTCTTTGATCTTGCATGATAAAATTATGCCTTTATTATCACAAGAAAAAATGTGTTCCTGGGTGATCGATGTCCATTATCATTGCTAGTACAGATGCTATGTATGTCAATATATTTATATTTTTGGATTTGGTTTCCTTTTATGTTCTGATTTTTGCTCTTTGAAGTGAATGGTTTGTTGTCTTGTGACTTGTTTGTCAATCGATATAATTAGATCTTCTGTTATTGTGCAGCATTTACATGATCAATTACAATGGAGGATTCGAACTTCACATGTAAGTTTCTGAACTTCTATCATCATGATGCCGTTGTTAAGTGTTTACCAGCTGTATTTAATTCTTGGCTTAATTATAATTTTGGTCCCCCTAATATACAAATTGATCTCATTTGGTCCTCTTAAATATAATATTCTATGATCCCTCTAATATTTAAATTGGACCACATTTGGTTTAGTCAAATTGAAGATTGAAAATATTAATTGATGCATAGTTACAACGGGGCTCCATGATAGTAATCACTTGAAGGGAAATTTAGTCAGTCCCTTGATGCTAACAGCCAAATACTCGCCTGAGATGAGCCTGTGATTTGCTTTCTAGCGTAACAAGGTAAGTTTCACTAATTTTCCTCCCAATGATTGTCAGTTTGGAGCTCGGTTGAAGGTTTGTGTGCCCATTTGTATATTTAGGGGACCAAAATAAAATATTTTATTTAAGGGGGACCATATGCAATCAATTTATATATTAGTGGGACCAAAATTGTAATTAAGCCTTAATTCTTATTTCCCTCTCTTAACTTTATAATTTGTTTATAATTCGTTGTGGTTTTT
Organism: Saraca asoca; assembly: GCA_026873985.1. Lineage (NCBI taxonomy): Eukaryota > Viridiplantae > Streptophyta > Magnoliopsida > Fabales > Fabaceae > Saraca > Saraca asoca. Next base: position 12,780 of record JANHAO010006962.1, read on the forward strand.
CATTCTATGTACTCTTACCTTGGCTCCATCAGAACTTAGCTTCAATGTGCATGTGGATACTTCACTGCATATTTTGTAGATTGCTGTTGTATGGAGCATTCCGTGTTTGTTTGGACTTCATTTGTAATTCTGGTTTAGGATATATTGTTTGGCTAATGAAATTATTGGAACTTATAAATTTTAAAGTTTTTCTGGTTATGACATCCTATTACTTTCTCTTTCCTTTTTTTGCATGCTAGATTTCTTAAAAGGCATTTTTGGTTATGACATCCTGCTACTTTCTTCGCATTCATATTATTTTTTCTTTTTTTTTTTTGCGGGGGGGGGAGTACTTTGGTGTTTTGAGCTTCATTTTTGTCAAGAATATACTATTAAAGTAGATGCTGTTCAGATGGCTACAGTTGTTCTATTATTTCTGTTCTCTATTTGGAAAAATACACTTTTAATATAATTCTTCTCATGTTTACATGGTCTTTTTGTTTTGAACTAAACAATGTGGATTTTGGTGAGGTTTTGTTGCTAGTAATTTGATTAGGTTGTAATTTTGTTGCTGATATTATTAGCAGAAAGGTAATAATGATATTTTCTTATTTGGGAATGATAAGGGAAAAAGGGTATGTAGGATGATGCTTGGTTAGCTGTCCTGTGGTGTATGACAAATCTAATTGGAATGAAACAGGCCTATCCAGTTCAATCTCATATGGGACAAGATTACGTTTGCAGCTTCTCTATGACTTCAAGCTAATGAGTTCCTTTGAGGGGTTTTTCTGTTTTAGAGAGGGAGTAGGACTCTTTGTTCGCTTCTTGTTAGGTGTTTTAGTTGTTTTGTTTTTCTTTAGTTAGTCTGTTGTCCTTTTGTTTTCTTTTGTGATAGAATTGCTTACCCGCTAGTCATGTACTTGTTCCCTTTCTAATAGAATTCTCTTTTCATGTATTTGTTCCCCTTCTATTAGTTTAGTAGATATGCAAAGAGATTAGGAATATGTTCTAGATCTTTGATTGCAGTTTTTGTTATCTGGTTTCTTGTAGTCTTTTTTTAGTTTATTTTGATCTCTTTTCTTAGATGATGATTGCTTATCTTCTTGCAATGTTCTCTTTTTTTTTTTTATGGTGCATGTGGTTGGAAAGGAATGCTATAATTTTTAAACAGCAATTTCATCCTATGTTCTTGATGTGGGATAAGATTATGCTTGTTCTTCGCTTTGGCTTAAAGCTCATAGTTTTTACTGAGGGATAAGTTTGAATGCTCTGCAAGGGGATTGGGAATCTGTTTTAGAACTTTGATTGGTTGTTTTCTATGTAACATTTAGTCTTTTGAGGATGGCTCATCCTCTTGTAATAATATTTTCTTCTATAAAAAAGTACATAATCATCATTTTCTATCCAAAATTAAAGAAATAAAAATAAAAAATAAAATCCTCTTTTTCTATAAAAGAAATTGTACTATTTGTTTTGAAATGGCTCTTTGTTAGAGCAGTTTCTTTTCTCTATTTGATTTTACTTGGGTTTGTCTGGAGAATTTGGGATGTTTTTTATCTACTCATTTCTGAAATTTTGGGGGTAATAGGGAAAAGAAGGCTGTTTGGAATTTTGCTCAATGTCAATTTGGCGTATTAGTCTTGAAATAAATGCTAAAATTTTAAAAAATTAGGCCCAGTCAAGTGTCAAATATGCATAGAAATTGTGTAACAGTTTTGTATTTTTTTTTTTCATTATTTTGAGGATCCCTTATCCTCTTCTCATGTACTCTCTTCTTTGTTTATGAAAGTTTCTTTTTCAACCAAAAAAAAGGGAAAAAGGAAAAAAGAAATGGTTGTTTGTGAAAAGATGCTGAAGTTTTTATTTGAAACGGCTGTGGAGATTTCTTACAGTTGGTACTTTATAAAGGAGACCGGTGGCCCTGAAAGATAGTTTGGATACTTAGATAAATTTAGTGGCCTGTTGTTTTAGGCTTCTTGAATTCTGTTATTTATAACTATTTCTGCCACATTTCTGATTTGATACCTTTTTTTACTAAAGGAAATGAAATATTATTAAAATAATAATAGGATCTAGTCTGATATTTCAAATGTTTCTTGGAACTTTCACTTTCTGAGAAATTTAAATGATAGGGAGACTTCTAAGTTGCTAGTTTTGATGAATTTGCTTGATTCTTTTTACTTTTCTCTTATCCCATATGGTCATAAATGGTCTTCGGATCCTTTTGGTTCGTACAATTGCAAGTCTTTCTTTGAGTTTCTGGTAAAACATCCTTCAAATTGGCTTTTACTTTCTTCTAGTTCTTTTTGGAAGGTGAGGGTTCCTTCTAAAGTTAACATTTTTGTTTGGGCTGCTGTTCTCAGTACGATCAATATGAATGATATGTTGCAGATGTGTAGGCCTCATAAAGCCTTGTCACTAGATAGATGTGTTGCCAAAATTCAGAGACTTGTAGTAGTTTGTTTCTGCGTTGTGATATGCCTTGGGAGCTTTGGAACAATTTTTTTTCTCTATCTGAAGTTTCATGGGTTTGTCCTGAAAATTTAGGATGTTTTTTATCTACTCATTTCAGAAATTTTGGAGGTAATAAGGACAAGAAGGCTGTTTGGATTGTGCTCAACTTGCTGGCAGTTTGTGCATTTGGTTGGAAGAAATGCTAGAATTTTCAGAAATCAGACCCAATCAAGTGTCCTTTTGTGGGATAGGACTCTGTTTATAGCATCTTTATGGTTAAAAGCTAATGGCTACTTTAGAGGGTTGAGTCTGTCAGATTTGCAAAGAAATTAGACTGCAGTTTTGTCTTAGCTTTGTTTCTTTCTTTATTTTGACGATTCTTATTCTTTTCTCATGTATTCTCTTCTCTATTTATAAAATGTTTTTTTTTTTTCAATCAAGAAGAAAAATCTGCTTTAGGAATTTCACTGATGAAATTTTATAATTTATGCTCCCAAGGGCAAATAATAAACAAGTTGATGCATGAGATGCTTGACTTGCCGTGGGATATTGTTCAGTGTTCTGAGTTTTCTGTTTCTCCTAGCTCTTTGTTTTTCTGTAGTCCTTTGATCAGTTGCTTCTTATTCATTTTATGTAGGTAGTAGTGTATTTTTCTGTTGTCTCCCGTTAGATTCTTTGTACACAATTGTGGTCATTTACTTTATGATGACATTTTGGTGTGTCTCCCACTGATTTGCACTTCTGGCCATATTATAACTCCATATAATAGGATATGTTCTATTGTGTGTGAACTTTTCATTTATACTTGTTAACAAGGGTATAATTGAATATTTTTCTAAGACAACTGATTTTTGTTACAGGATAAAATGAGAGAATTAAATTCTGTTGTAGAAAGTCATGGTGATAGTGGCAATCGTGATGTTGAGAGTCCAGGCACCAAAAATTTGACGAGTCACATTAAAAATGCAGCCATGGTACACATGTATTTTTTGCATGCTATATTATCATATGATTCTACACTTTTTCTTTTTGACCTCTATCATGATTGGTTTCCTCAAATATTCATTTACCAAAAGAATTTGATTCACTTTGCAGGTTCAGCACAATTTTCCCCAGCATAATCTTCTTTGGGATGAACAGAATGGCCAACCATCGAGAAAAACTCTGGGATATGATATTCTTACATCTGCAAAAAATTCAGTTCTTAATGGTGATGTCAACTTCCCTATCAATGGGTTCAACCATCAAGCTGATAGGTTAGTGTTGTTTATCCACTTTGTTTGCGGTGTTAATTTCCCTTGTTCTTCACTGGCAAGAAACGGAGTAGGGAATTACCTCTGGCTACAGTACACCCTGATACTGACACAGTGATGCAATTAAATAAGTTACCCAATTTGAATAGGAAATTAAATAATGGTGGAGAAATTTACACAGGTCACATGTGATCTAACTTGTGAGTTGTGACAGGAAATAGAATTATTCTGTGTTTGTGCTGTGATTTATTGCTATTTTTTGTCTATATATATTGAAGTATTTAGTTAATAAATTATTTTTGCTCATAAAGTGGGGGTTGTTTAGTAATGTTAATTAGGTTGGTTTTTTTAATTACTGTTATTAATGGGGAAACAATTTGTTTAGGGAGGTGATATCCTCTCCTCTGCATAATGCAATTGATCGAGTTGGAGAGGCAGAGATAGCCAAAGAAAGAACATATGCCAATGGCAAGTTGCCTCAGCATCCCAGTGACAATGATGACATTGCTTCCTCTTTCTCTGAAGGTAATTTGTCATTGACCACTTTAGCTTCTTTTATACTACTGAGCTGTGTTGAGAAAATCAAGGCTTAAAGGGGGAAGAACTAGAGAAGTTAGAGAGAGAACTCTGATAATATGATTGAATCAAATAAGGCGGTTGAATTTCATTAGATTTAACCCTAATAATCTATTTATATAGAGCTATTAAGAAAAACAAATACACAATGAATCTAATACCTTTAAACTTTTGGTGCAATACAAGCTAGCCCATAACATAATCTAAACTCATAATATAGTCTGATTACTAATACTACTTTCCAACACTCCCTCTCAAGCTAAAGCTTATAAAGCTTAAGCTTGTTACATAAACTTGAATTCCAAAAATTAAAATGCAATAAAACATAACTATATAGAAAACTTGATAAACATTAAACACCATGAACTACTTGTGAACAACTCCCCCTGAATGCAAACATTTACAAACCCTAAAACAAAACCAAAAAACTCAGCAGAAATAGCTTCAAAAAGTCTTCTCAACTTCTTTGCCAAAACACCTAACCTTGCACAACTAGCCCTTCATCTAGTCCCTAAACCATAGCTTTAAAAATTAGACCGGCCAGTTTGCAAGTGCAGTTAAGGGTTTTGAACCGAAAATGCATGTGAACCAGTCAAAACCGGTGAATCAAACTGGTTTGTTCCATTTTTTTTTAAAGAAAAAACTTTTACAATTTTATAACACTTGAGTTGTAATACCTTTACATTTTCACATCAATTGAACTTGTGTTTTTCTTTTTAATTATTTCTAACATAAATTATTGTTATATCACTAGTGTTTTTATTACTTTTCTATTTATTTCATTAACCTTTGTATTTTTTTTTATTTCTATCACGAACCAAGTTATTATAGATATATAATATTAGTATGTATGTATATTATATATATATATATATATCTGTCTATCTTTTAATTCAAAAACTGTTCAACTAGTGAATCAGTGGTTGAACCAGTGTCCTGTCCGGTTTAATGGCCGGTCCGATTTTAACTGTGCCCAGGACCATACTTGATGGATGTGAACCAATCCAATGCTAGGCAGGCAAAACTACTGGTCGAAACCAACTCAGATAGAGGATAATCTCACCAAATTAGACTTGTGCAAGTAAGTCATGCTGAACAATTCCAAATTATACAAAACACCAAAATTCACCAAACAATGTTACAAATCACATGAAGTCATCAAAATTTGTCAAACAATGTTCCAAATCACATGAAGGCAACAACAATCAAAAGTCACTAAATGACGCTTCAAATCACGTGAAGACATCAAAATTCACCAAATAGAGCTTCAAATCACATAAAGACATCAAAAATCACAAGTTGCCAAACAATGTTATAAATCACATAAAGACACCAAAATTTATCAAATAGTGCTCCAAATCACTTTAAGACGCCAAAAGTCACGGGTCACTAAATAGTGCTTCAAATCACAAGACATCAAAATTCATCAAACAATACTCTAAATCACATGAAGACACCAAAAATTGCAAGTCGCCAAACAATGCTCCAAATACATGAAGATGCCAAAAATCACAAAATGGAACACCTTTTGCCCATGGAAGAAAAAATGCTTCATGGCAGCAAGACTACACAGCGTGAATATTCACCAAAACAACTACAATCAACTACTCTTGAGAGGCACAGCAAGGGCACAACCAAACCATAGAACCTCCAAGCCAAAACACCAAAATGCAGAACTGCCCAGGTCTGAATTAGCATCAAATCATTCTCCAAACAGCAACAAATCACCACCAAACACAAAAATCAAAGCTTCCCACACTACAGCAGCCCAGTAGATTGAACTAAATGCCTTTCAACAGAACCAAACCAGAGAATATATGCAGTAACCACAAAGAAAACATGAAAATCAGAGCAAAAATTACTCCCATACCACCAGAACATTAACATTGATCTGGTTTAGATTCTCGCATCTGCCAAAGATTACCGACGATCAACAAGATCAACTAAAATGCAGCAAGCATCTGAATAGAAGTTCCATCAATCCACAAACCAGCATAATCAAGCTCCAAACCACTCCAAAGTAAATGAAAATATAATAAATTGGAACAGATTTACCACCTGCCAAACGAAACCCATGAAACTGTGCTTCAGCGAAGGAATTGATTTCTTCGAACTGGACCAACACCACCAAATCAGAAAGGAAGACTTTGATGGTGCCAAAGATGCTGCAGCCAGAGGCACATCGCCAAAAACCACCACACGCCGCAGAATCTTCTGCACATGGTTCTCACGCCCCATCACAAAACTGCAAGTGTGCTGCATGCGCCACCTACGAAGGACCATCGGCCTCCAATCTGTCCTCTGATCAACCCAGTTCTGAATTTTAGTCACCAGGGCTACCTGAAATGCTGCAAACATAACCTTGTTGATCGGAATCAATGGCATCAAACCCTCAGCAACAGTAAGAAGGCACTGCCAACAGCAAACCCACAAAACGAAAGCCTGTCTCACCAAAGTGGATCAGCTCAAACCTGGAATCAGCGATCACACCTTGGTCATGAAGGTCTTGTCCTTCAACACTGTTTTACAGAAGGCCCGACCTTCCACTTCTCAGAACCTTTGTCCCACTATTATTGCTGAGTTGAAAATTTCCATAACTCAAAAGCATTTGTTTTTTTTTTTTTCTTTTTCTTCTAATTCTTTTCTTTCACCAAAACTTAATCAACAATAATATTGAAAAATAAATAAACCTAAAAAACATCCACTAGAACTTGAACTAATTTTTTTTTTCTTCATAAAATCAAATAACCCAATAATAAAAACAAAAATAAATCTAAATTCTACATTGGCAATTTAACCTCTGAGGTTGCCGTAAGCGGTGTAATTCACAAGGCCTCAAGGTAGATGATACTACTCTGATACTGTAAAAAGATAAGAGCATATGAAAAATACCGATTGTGCAATTCTGAATAGTAGTACATGCATATATACTAGATAGGCCCTGCTGTCTAGATCCTGGATATTCCTTGTGCTGACTAGGCTCTAACTACTCTAGACTATCCTAGAAACATAAGACATCATAATTATGATATAGTACATATTTACATAATGTAACACTCTCCCTTAAGCTGGAGCATATAGATTATATACACTAAGTTTGTTACAAATAAATCTAATACGAGGACCTCTAAGAGATTTAGTAAGAATATCAACTAGTTGGTCATTAGAATTGACATGGCTAGTGACAATACAATTGGATAGCACCTTCTCTCGAATAAAATGACAGTCGATTTCTATGTCTTTGGTCCTCTCATGAAAAACTGGGTTGGGGGCAATATGAAGAGCAGTTTGATCATCACATAACAACTTCATCTAAGAAATTTTTGTAAACTTCAACTCTTGAATCAATTGCTTAATCCATGTAAGCTCACATGTTACCAAAGCCATAGTGCGTACCTCAGCACCTGACCTGGCCACAACCTCCTGCTTTTTACTTTTCCAGGAGATAAAATTACCTCTAATAAGAACACAATATCGTGAAGTAGAATGTCTATTAGAAGAGAACCCGACCCAGCCACCATCTGAATAACCAACCACTTGTGTGTGACCTTTATTCTTGTTAGTGAATAGGTTAGTTAGAGTGATAAGCCTATGTAGGATAAGTGATAAGCCTATGTAGGTTAGGATAAATGATAAGTCTAGACCTATTAGAGTCCTATTAGAACTC
>JANHAO010006963.1:0-20689 GCA_026873985.1 Saraca asoca
TTCCAGCTGGAGGTTTCGGACTGAACCATACAACCTCCTGCATGCATGCATTACCTGCTGCCCAATGCCACTTATTCTTACAGTATGTGCATCGGCAACTGTTAGCCCGTCATCTTTACGCGCTCTCGTTGCTATATATTCATTGGCGCTGCTACTTTGTGTTTCCTTGTCTTTTGTAAACACCTTAGGCCTTGTCTCTCTCTTTGTCAAATAAAAGATGATCATATCTGTGTGAAAAACATTGGAATAAGATAAATTTCGTATCTATATAAATGTTCCTTATGTAGATTAATCTAATGTCTTTCTATGAGTAAAAAGATGCATGTCATTGTTCTAAGAAAATTATTTTACAAAGTATGATTTGTTGATGTTGTTAGTATTAGCATTTTTTTAGGATTTTTGAACTTAATAATGTTTGTGATGGACGTAGCCCTTTATTACTTGATGCAGCGTTGAAAAGCAATAAAGAAATTAAATTACACCCTAATTAATAATTATAAGTTTTGTTGAAATGGTAAGCATTTAACACGTGTTATATACTGCCACTGGGCCAATTTTGTTAAATTCGAAATTTTGTGACGGCACCAAGATTTTGCTTGGTCTTAGCCAATCCACACTCACTGTTTAATTCAGGAGTTTCAAATATAAAAAGGGAACAATCACAAAATACAGAGAATTCACTCTCCAACCTTTATTGATTCAATGTGAATATAATACAAGGAACAAGCAAATTACAATATGATTTTGTACTGCCAATGATGACTTACAGGGACATTTATGCAAGAGGGACTAGGGGAAATATTTCAAGCATGTTGGCCACATGGATAGATGCAGTTGACAACCCCAACTGCTAGGCAAACTGCTAGTAATTGAAGAAAATTGCCTTAGGTGTGTTTTTTTTTTTTCACTTGGCCAGCACCTATGCAATCACGTGCTGCCATTCCACAAGCTTGTCTGGCCCCAATTCTCTTCTGCTTGTGCACTATTGCACACACACTAGACTCCTGGCACCACTAGGCATGCTCTATATGCTGACTGCCCATCTTGGCACACTAGCAAGGCCTTAGCACCACACTCACCCAACCAGCCAGCAATGTTTCCCTTAGTCCCAACCTGCTGTTCAGTGTCTTAGCCTTGACAAACCCCATCCTAGCTTGCCAATCACACCTTTGCCTTGCATTGCTTGACATGCCTTCCTTATGCCAAGTTCCCACAAAGTGCAGCACAACTCAAAGTTGATTGTACTACCTTTTTTATCATGGTCAGGCTAAGGCTTTGACAAACCACCCTACCTAGAGGAGCCAACATTCTCATTGGTAGGGCTTCAAGGTAAGCATCCATTTGCTTTTGAAATTGCCATAAAGCCATGCTCTTTTCCCTACTAGCTTTGGCTTTTGCCGATCCCTTCCATTTCACCAAGTAAAAAGTTCTTTTATTCTTCTTACTTTGCCCTTCAGCTTGATGACCAAGGATTTTCTCTACATCCTTGTCAAACTATTTCCAACTATAGGAGGAGCCCTCATAATTCTACTTTTGGAGGGTTTGGCTTGATCCTTATCGAGAGGTTTCAAAAAGCTCACATAGAAGGTTGGATGAATTTTCAATCTCTTTAGCAGGCTCAATCTGTAGGCAGCCACTCCAACCCTCTTTATTACCTTAAAAGGTCCATCATATCTTGGAATCAAACCCTAGTGAATTGTCTTGCTAATCATCTTTTTCCAAATTTGTGGAGTAAGTTTCAGTAGTACTTTATCCCCCACTTTGAATTCTAAGGGTCTTCTACCCTTGTATGCATGTTTCTTCATTCACTTAGCAGCTTTATTCAAACTGTCATAGGCCTCCTCAAGCAATTCTTGCTTGTTTCTTGTGAACCTATATGCAATAAGATAACTACCTCTAGTCTTTTGCTTAGCAACTTCATAAGGAGGGAGAGGTTGATGTCCACTGGCCAACTCAAATGGGCTGAATCTTGTGGATGAGGATTTTTACAAGTTGTAGGAGAATTGACTAGCATTTAGCAAATCTACCCAATTTTTTTGAGTTGCTGTAGCATAATGCCTCAAATATTCTTCTAGCAAAGCATTTATTGTCTCAATCTACCCATCGATTTGTGGATGATTTGTTGTGGAGAATTTCAACCCAAAACCTAACAACCTAAATAGTGCGGTCCATAATCTACCAGTGAATTTGGTATCCCTATTATTGATTATATCCTCTGGCAACCTGAAGTATTTTAGTACATTTTTTAAGAAAAGTCTAGCAGCTTGCTTTGCTGTGTATGGATGCAGGGCAACATTGAAGACTGCATACTTCGAGAACCTGTCAACCACCACTAAAACAGAACACAAGCCATTAAATTTGGGGAAACCATAAATAAAATTCATAGAAATTGATACCTATGTTTTTTTTTTGCAATCTACAATGGTTGTAGCAGCCTCATTTCTTTTCATCTTTCTGGTTTGTCTAGTTAACATATCCCACAAGTTTTCACATATACTTTTATCTCATTTTCCATGTTTAGCTAGAAATAAAAATAAGATAAAAGGGCAAGCATTCTTTCTTGACCTAGGTGTCCAGTCTATTGTGTGTCATGAGTTTCCTTCAATAATTCCTATCAGAGGCCACCAACCTTAGGGGCAAACAGCCTGTTTCCCTTTGCATGTAGTAACCCATCTTTCAGGTAGTACTCGTGAACAACCCCATCCTATATTTTTTTCACAAATTTTTGATTTGTTTGGTCATTTTTGGCTGCTTCTCTGATTTGATCAATGAAATCAGTTTGGACACCACTAAGTGCAGCCACAATTTCCTGCATTTCATTTCTACTTGCATCTACAACCTGGTTATGCTGGCCAGGCTTGTGTTACCATAGAAAATCATACTCAAATAAGAACTCTTGCCATCGAGCTTGTATAGGAGACAACTTCATCTGGGTGGCAAAAAGGTGTTTGTAACATTATTAGTTTTTCACCACGAACTTGGTTCCCACCAAGTAAATTCTCCAAGTCCACAAGCAATGTATTGCCATCTATATCTTTTTCTCATGAGTAGAATATTTTTGTTTTGCCTTATTCAGTTTTCTGCTCTCATATGTGATAAGGTGATTTTCCTAAAGCAACACTCCTTTAATTACTTTATTAGAGGCATCCATATGCACTTTGAAAGGCAATTCAAAGTCAGGCAACCTTAGCATAGATTCACTAACTATAACAATTTTTAGCTTCTTAGTGGCTTCTTGGCATTTTCTGATGATTGCAATTTCTTATCCTTCTTAAGCAAATTAGTGAGGGGTGGCACTTTCTTGCAATAACCCTGCACAAATTTTTTGTAATAGTTAACCAAACCAAGAAAGGAAGGTAATTTAGAAACTTTGAAAGGTGTTGGCTAATCCAACATTGCTTGGACTTTCTTTCATCTATTTTCACCCTACCTTTGGACAATTGATGACCTAGGACATTATTTCTTATTAAGCACACTCATATTTCTCCATTTTTATATAAAGTTAATGTTGCATCAATTTGGACAACACTTGTTTCAGGTGGGAGACATGATTTTCAAAAGATTTATTATATACCATGATATCATTTAAATAGACCACCGCAAATTTATCAATGAAATCATGGAAGACGTTATTCATAAAATTACAAAAAGTGGCAGGGGCATTTGTGAGTCCGAATGGCATTACTAGAAACTTAAAATGATCCATACCAAATTATACATGGCTTATCTCCCTCTATAATCAGAACCTGCCAATAGCCCAACCTCAGATCCAGTTTAGTGAAATAGGTGACATTACACAATCTATCAAACAAATCCTGCACCAAAGGGATAGGGTATTTATTTTTTATTGTCACTTTGTTCATGGCCCGATAGTCAATACAAATATAGAGATTACCATCCTACTTTTTCTGGAATAATACTAATGCACCATATGGAGCCTCAAAAGGCTAAATGTACCTTGCATCCAACAACTTAGTTAGTTGCTTCCTGAATTCCTAAAGCTCTAATGGGGACATTCTGTATAGAGCCTTTGCTGGGGGTCTGGCACCCAGTTCTAATTCAATCTTATGATCCACAACCCTTTTTAGGGGTAAAGTGTTAGGGGCATTACATCACAAAACCCCCTAAGCACTTTGGCTACTGTATCAGGGACTTCCACCTTTTTATCAGGCTTTAATTCAAAAATAATAGCCAAGTATGCACATTATCCCTTTTTTAGGCCTTGCTTGAATTGTAATACTGACGCTATCATGTAATAGCCTTCCCTTTTTTTCATAGATCTCCTACTAACAAAACCATGGAAGGGTTGTTTTCATCCATAATCATCATCCCTCCTAGATGCAGAAACATTACAACCTTGGCACACAACATAAAGTCAATACCAAGTATAATACTAAAATTATCAAGAGGAACTATCATCGAATCAATTTGGCCTTCCCAATTTCCTAGTTTTATAGCCATATCCTTTGCCATTCCCACAATTGGCTAGGCCTCTAAATTCACTGCTTTGATTTTGCTGGAAAATTTTCCCAAATTTAGTCTAAGGGACTTCACCATGCCTTCAGCCACAAAATTATGTGTGGCTTCTATGTCAAGCATCATGACGACAGAATAGCTATTGATATAAGCATCAAAACACATTAAGGATTTGTTACCAATGTCTCCTTTCTTGCGTACAGAGTGTTGATCAACTACAATGGATCAACTCTAGATGACCCATCTAATTTGGGATTGTCTGGACTAGTATTAGCAACTATGGTAGAGAACTTTTCATATTTGGGACATTCACAGGCTCTGTAAGGGCCATTATAGATGAACCACCCACTAGTTTGAGGGTCCTTCTTCCCTTGATACCTAGGGGTGATAAACGGGCTGGCCCATACCATGCAAATGCAGGCCTAAACGGGTCAAGCCTATTTAAGCCTGTATTTAAACGGGCTGACCATCACCTGGTCCAGCTCATAAAAAAATACGGGTTAGCCCACTAGGCCCGCGGGCTTGAGGCTAGTTTAGCACCTCTAGGGTGCTAAATTGGTTAAGCCACATAGGCCTGCATAAATGTGGGCCTAAACAGGCTTGGCCCATTTAGGCCTGTATTTAAATGCCCATTTAGGCCCGCATTTAAATGGGCCGCCCTTCACCTGGTCCAGCCCGTAAAAAAATGCTGGCCAGCCCGCTAGGCCCGTGAGCTTGAGGCCCTGTTTAGCAATCCTATTGATACTTTCCATCTATATTGGATTGCCTTTTCTCATTTTCTTTTTTCTTTTTCCACTTATCCTTGTTCCTTTCTTTACTCTTGCCTTTGTCCTATCCCTTTAATTTTCCCTTCTCATTCCCACTAGGTTTTCTTATTTGAAAGTCCACCAATCCATCTGTAGTAGTCATGGCAGGGGGAGGTCTTTGACCTTTTGCCTTTGTAGTTCTATTTGTGCCCATGACTACAACCTCAATGTAAAATTGAAGAGTTTATCCTCTTCTGACATATTCCCAATATCTAGCATAAGTGAACTGAATTCTTTTACGTAATCCTCATTATAACATTGTGCTTTAAACACTTTAATGCTTCTCTTGCAAGCTAAGATGTATTACAAGGAAGGAATTGTTCCCTAAAATCCTTTTTTAGGGCTTCTCATGTCTGAATATCCTCCCTAGACTCATCGTCCATATGAGTCCTCCACTATAGTTTTGCATCACTAGTCAGGTACATACTAGTGATATTCACTTTATCCCCTTCCAGAATCCGAGCAACCTTGAAGTATTGCTCCATATTCCATAAGAAAATTACCAAATCCTTAGCATTATGGTTGCCTATGTAGACTTTAGGATCTAGATTTCCTGCCTTATTAAGGCACTATAACCTCTGGTGAATTTGCTAGCCATTGCATGTTTCATCACCACTAAACCTGTATTGTAGTGGGTAGAGAGGGCTTGAATTCTCTCCCTTGCATCTAGCAATTCATCACCCAATTCTAAGCATCTTGCCTCCAAATCCATCTTCTTTTGGGCATTAGCAATGGTCTGGTTGCCTAATTCAACCACCAACCTTTCATAGGCTTTGCACAAAGAAGGAGGATTTTCAATTAAACATGTGTATTGTGTAAGGTGTTTTATCATTTGTGTTAGCTAGAAAGGGATTCTTAGTTGTGATGCTCATGTGTACATAAGTACAACCTTGTTTCAATTGTGACAAAAACAATTTTTAGGTGAAGGGCATGCCTAATTACATGAATCCCTTGAAATAACGCAATTGTTTAAACTTTTCTCATTATATATATATATATATATATTATACAATCTCATTAAAATCTAAGCATAAATGTACATATTAATGAATATAATTTGAATGGCCGCACTTATAATTTTATACTATGAAATTGTGAATCTAAATTTCCTCATTTCTCATGAAAGATATCTTAAGTTGATTTTGTTAGAAATTTATAATTTAGACTGTTAATATTTTATAATATTATTAAAGATTAATATCAAAATAAATTATTAGACCTCCTTTGTAATATTATATGCTAGATTTTTATGGGTACCAAAATTTAGACTATATAATTTAGGTAGATCCTATGATAGGTAGGATCCTAGTCCAGATATTATATTAAAACGATAGATCCATATATTATATTGTTAGTTAGATATAATTTTCTCTCATAAGAAAGTTGTAAAGTCTTCCCCAAAATTGAAAAAAAAAAAAAACTAGGGATTGCTAGAGGAAAGATTTTGTCAACTACCTAACTTGATATATAAAACTTATTATTAACTTCATCTTGTTTCTAATATGCAATTCAAACATGCCATATTAATATAATTCCAGTGTATATTTTCAAATCTATATTTCATTTTATCAATTGGTATTAGAACCTAAAATTATATAATATGGTTATTTGAAATTATGGATCATTGGCTAAACTTGCTAATTTAGGATTATATGGTATTGATGATTTAATAATACTTTGAGTTTAAAATTTTCATAGCTTTAAAATATTAGAATTTATGGATTAATATTTTTTTTTTGATATCATCATATGTTGAATTGTATTGATTATGAATTCAATGCCTAAATGTTTTTAGATTGAATCTATAGGCATGAACCTGAATAGTAATAGAACTCACTCATCAATTTGAGGAATAATTGTGATTTGGTGTTTTAAGTTAAAATTTTTTTAGAAAAATTGCTTAGAATTCGAGCGAAGGGGCTCGATGCTTTTACTTCAAATTAGAGAACAATTTAATGTTTTTTTCCCACATATTAATTTGAAAAAAAAATTACTTGAATCAAGTCTGATACAAACCTTTTCCCTATAAATATTTTTTCGGGTACTGAAACATAATACATTCAAACTTGAATCATTTGGACAATTTCTTACAAAATTCTTAAGAGTATTAACTAAGATTAATTCCCATAAATAAAATGTACAAGTCAATTGATGTTGAAATAGTTTAAAATTAAATAAAATTTCATTGAAAATTGTTTTCAAGCTAAGGAATTGTGGTGATTTTAATTTGATTAAGAGCTTTAGTTTTTCCTCAAACTTATAGGTGCATAAGTAAGAAAAATAAATTTCTAATGTACTGGTATAAAAATATAAAAATAAAAATAAAGATAAAATTGCATGAAATAGAAAGATGAAGGCTTGGGTTGTGACGAAAAAAAAAAAAAGACCTTACACAATCTTGAATCCAAGATCATAGGTTTAAGAGCTTTCTACTTTGCAAATTAAACTATACATCTGCCTCATGATTTATTGTCATTTTGCTTATTAAAGTACTTTACAAGACATTTTTATTGGTATTTTTTTAAGAATTAATTTTGGGAAATTTAAAATTGTTATAATAATTTTTCCCATTTTATTAAGTGTTATTTGTAAGAGTTATAATAATTTGTGTTTTCTATCGCAATGAGTTATGAAAATAAAAATGAGGTTTGGTTTATTTATAGTTGAAATAAAAAATAAATAATTTTCAGTTCTTAAATCGATTCGAAGCAATTATAGCAAACTTGTAACTAACTAATTGATTTATGAATTAATTTAAATAATGTAAAATTCATCACCGAATCGATTGATGAATCGATTTAGAAAAGTTTCAAACCTTCAATAACAAAAGTTTTCTTCATGAATCAATTGGTGAATTGATTCAAGTTCATTTCACAAGTTTTCCAGTGATGAATTGATTCATGAACTTATGAAAGAATATGTAAAAAGTTTCATTGAAAACTTTTGATTTAAAGCTCATTTTATACGATTTATTTTACCTCAATTTAAATTATTTTTAGAAAACATGATTGAGCAATTTGAATAAGATTTCAATTACAAAAGATCTTAAGAAATCAAATAAAAACTTAATACTAATGTGGATATTTTGAGCAAGCTTTGATCAACTTTGAATCTTGCAAAATAGATAAACACTTAAACATATGATTTGTTTATGATATCAACTAAAGTGTTTTTCTAAAATTATTTTTCAATAAAATTATTTTTCAATCATCAAAACTAAAGAAAGATGTGTAGTTAGGATTCCCTAGGCTAAAAATCTCCTCCCTTTTGATGATGATAAACAATTTAGATGAGATTCAAAGTTTCTAAAAAAAATCAGTGTTAGATGAGAAAAAAATTGTACTCCTAATATTTTTACTCATCTTTTTTTCATAAAATTTTTTATCTTTTTTCTTTTTGAAAAATTTCAGTTTTGAAAATTTCATCTTTCTCCCAAAACTACAAATTTTTATTTTTGAAAATATTATCTTTCTCCACAAGAGATATTTATTATTGAAAAATCTCATCTTTCTCCCCCTTTTGACACATTAAAAAGAAATAGGTGCTCAGTAAAAAGGGAAGTAAAATCAGATTTTCAAAAAAAAAAAAATCCAAAATAATAACTCATTTGTAAGCTTATACTTACTCATTTTCCTGAAATAATGAATTTATAGCTTGATATAACAAAGAATGATAAATTCTGAATCCATACATTAGAGTCAAGTAAAATTCAAAATATGCAAATAACAGAATATTAACATAATCATCAAAATATCCAAATATCAAATACAATAATCAAAATATCAAAATATCCAAAATAACAATCCATGAAAATAACATAATAACATTTGGAAAATCAAAATAAAGAGCAGATATGATGAAAACGGGAAAGGGGCTAAGGGATACATGACACAATCAATAGCATACTAAGCTAGTAGATCTTGTTCAGGTTCAACTTGAAGTTTAGCTTCCTCATCCCATTGTTGCATCTGCTGTACAGTTGAGTCTTTAAAGTATTAAGCCACTCATTGACCGCGCTGTGAAGTGTATGGGTTTCTTTCTGTATATTTCCCATGCGGTCTTCTAAAACTCAAATAGTGATTGATGTGTGTCGAGGCAATCTAGTTAGTGAGTGTACAATCTTCTCATTTCTTCAGTTAATCTATTTTTTGACTCTAGATAACCCTGCTTCCCCTGAGCTTGTTATTCCTTCAGTGGATCAGGGAACTTGTACCCTTTTCCTTTTCCATGTTCCTCTATCATCCTATTCTAATTGCATCTTATGCAGATGTGTGGTCATTATCATGGTTAATGCATTGATGGGATAAAATTGGTTTTCTTCAGAAATTGGCAATTTGAATTTTGTAAAAATGGGGGTAAGAATCATACCAAAAGGGAGGAAGCCAATATATATCTAAGCATTTTGAACAATCTCCTAGATATTTAAGTATAAAATATGGCATGTTAAAATCAAATTGATTTTTGATGATCCATATTAAAAGTAACTCATCCTCCACAACTTGAGTAAAATTTGTACCCTTAGAAGTATCACCTTATATCTAGCGTAATGTAAGATCTTGTCCCCAGGGGATATGCTAGTAATCAATAATTTCTCACTTCTATCCTTAGGGGTGGAATAAGGAAATAGTAGTCTAATGGTAGATTCCTTGCTATAGTTGGGAAAGAATCCTACACTAAGCTTAAGAGCTGATGCATCCATATCAAAAATGTTTGCCAAAAGTTTTGAATCAATAACAATGTGTTTATGCATAATATAACATGACAACTTGTCATTAGCAACTGCTAAGTTTGTATAGAATATTTTAACTAGCCTAGGATAGATAGTTGTTTTGCGTGTCAAAAATTTGTCTAACTTGTATTTTGCTAACAAAGCAAGCAAGTGTGTAGTTTCTAGTAATTTCTCGCTAAAACACTTAAGAGGCTCTATTTTCCTATTTGATAACTGTAGGAAGTTAACATACTCATTGGGCAACTTGAAATGTGCTTCTTCTCTAACATGAGTAAAGGATTTGCCTACATCCTTGTCCCTTTTCTTTGAAATTGCAAGTTTGATGTGTTTTGACATTTTTCTACAGTTAGAGATTTAGGGTTTGAAATTGGGATCGTGTGATCTTTTAGAGTAATTGATTGATGAGAATTGTTAGATTTGATTTTTCTAGCAATTCTATGGAAGAAATTTGAGTGAAAATGGTTTAGATTTGAGATCAAGGTAAGAGAATTTGAGAGAGTTTTTGGCTCGTTCAAATGGTGTAACTATTAAATCTGAGCAAAATTGATTCGATATACATAAAATTAGACTGTGAATTAATTCAGTAATCAATTTAGAGTGTGTTTTACATGTTGTGAATCAATTCATGTGTAAGTTTTAGAACATAAAATTGATTTTGAAATCAATTGTGTTATGAAATTGTGTATTAGGATTCTTGAGGGAATCAATTCTGAAATTAATTATTTTAAAGTTGAATCAATTGCGGAATCGATTCATAGAGGTACAAAAAAGGTTTTTAGAAAATTTCAGAGTTCTTGAAAGATGTCAAATTTTGTGAATTGGTTCTTGAATTGATTCTTAAAAAATTTTCATTGCGAATCGATTCTTGAATCGGTTCAGGAACTCTTGATAAACCTAGAAAAATTCTAATCGATTCTTGAATCAATTCAGGCAATCCTGAAAACAATTTTTTGTATAGTTTTGTTCTATAACTATTTAAAAGTGATGTATTTACCAGTAATACTCAATTCAATACCATTGAAACTCAATCTTCACTTCAGATACCTGCAAAACAAACCTAGGGATATCTTTGATGCCTAAGTTAGTAATTGCAATGTAAGATATAATCTCAAATATAAAAATTTCTTCTAAAAACGTTTCAACTCTTCATACAATCCAATTTCCACTTATTACTAACATAACAATTTTGTGACAAGGCAACTTCACTTTACCTTTCAACAATTTATCTCTAAATCTATGAAACAAAAACTATCTTTGCTTTTCTAGTACCCAGTTGATCTTAGGTCCAAGCTTGTTAGAAAAATCAGCAATATATCTCTTAGGTAACCATACTAGCTTTTCTTTTAGTTTCAAAATGTATGTACCATTTCTGTATGGACAATGTTTTATATGATGTCCTTTACGGTTATAGTAAAAACATGTAATGTATGTAAAATTTCTTTTGGTTTTTAACTGCTTATATCCTAATCCAAATTTACTTTGAAATTGTTTTTAGTTCTCTAGCATATCATTAAATCTTCTATTGCTATCAATGAATCTTTGTAGTGATTTTGTTAGTGAAGCTATTTTAGATTTATATGACTCACACTAATCACATGCCTTTCTTTCATTCAACTTTCCAACTAAAGCATTTAAATCACTATTTTCTTTTTCTAGTTGCTTTAACTTTTTTAGCAAGTTTTCTTTTTCAATTTTAACTTGCTTTAGGTCTTTCCTAGTTTTAACCAGTAAATCATACATTTTAACATACAAATTATAAGCATCATCAGAATTATTTTCAATTTCATTATCTAAATCACTAATATATGTACCATGAGGAAAGGATGGATATTGAAATACCTCAACATCTTCATCAAATCTAGCCATAAGACAAAGATGTGCTTTTTCATCTATTACCTCATCTTCTATTGAATTAGTATCTCCATTTTCCTAAAATGCTAAATTCCCTTTCTTTGATGCTTGTTTCCTCTTCTTTCTTTTGCTCTTAGGTTGTTTCTTCAAATACACTAGATAGTTTGGCTTTATGTGTCTAGGCTTTTTACATTTAAAGCAGGTTAGTGTAGTCTTTGATATACTTCCTTGTTCACTCTTATTCTGCTTTCTTTTTGGGGTGGAACAATAGCTTTCTTCTTCTCATTGTTCCTCTTTTCTTTTAGAATCCTTTATAACTTCTTACTGATTAATGCTATTTCCTCTTTTTCATCTACAACTTCATCATTTTTAGATTGATCCTCATGTGAATCAAGTGCATTTATAGCTTTCAAAGCCAATGTCCTTTTCTTTTTATCAACTCCATTTTTCTTGTATCTTTTGAGTTCCAATTCATGTTCTTCTAAATTTCCTAAAGTTCCTAAATTGTTGGTATGCCCATCTCCAGTGATTCCTTCATGGCTGTCACTTAGTGATCTTAAAACCTTGTGAACCAAGTCAGCATTTTCAAACTTCCTGCCAAGCAACATCAGATGGTTAGTAATTGCAATGAATCTTTGAATTAAATCTTTTATTGACTCACCTTCCTCCATCTTAAACATTTCATATTGTGATACTACAACATGCACCTTAGATGCCTTAACCTATGTAGTGCCTATATGTGCAATTTCTAAGGTATCCCAAATCTCTTTAGTAGTAACACAATTAGAGATTCTTTCATCCTCATTAGATGATAAAGAATTAGAAATAATTCATTTTATTTTAGATGCAAGTAAATGTCTTTTTCTCAATTCTTTAGTCCATAGTGATTTAGGCTTAGGTTGTGGTTATCTTTTTACAAATGTCATAGGTGGTTCATAACCTTCTTCAACTAAATCCCACATGTCTATGAAATCCTTAATTTTCTATTTCCAGTATGTGTAGTGTTCACCATTAAATTCTAGGGGTTTATGCATAGGAGGGTATTTTGGCAAGAAAATGAAGCTAGAATTCATTGTTTTCTTTAAACTAAGAGAGTATCAAGAGCCAAAGCTTTGATACTAACTATTGGTCCTAGAAGATTAGATAAGAACTAAGATCTTACCCTTATTTCTTTAAGGGAATTTTATACTCTTTATTAATCTAAATGAATTTAACAATTAGGTCAATTTAAATGCAATTGTTAACTTTAATTTTCAAGTAAATGCATAGCAGAAGCCTTTCTTGTATCAGATTATATGGTTAACAATCAACCTATTTATTGACTGAATTAGCAGAAAATAGATTTCAAAATTTAATGTAGAACCAGAAATATAGAATTTAGTATAATAGAAATTTAAGATAGAATTTATATAGAAATTAGAATTGCTAAACTAGTAACTGTGCAAGAATATAAATGTAGTAAAATAAAAGCAGTAATTAAAGATTCAAGACATAGAAACTTTTTAAGTGGTTTAACTTGAATTGAAATCACAATTCAAGTCTACTCAATTAGATCAATACTTAACTGTATGATCGCTTTTATTAATAAGCATAGGATTTGAATGGGTTTTTATAAACTAATTTTATAAAAAGAATTTTTACAAGACTCTTATAGACCTACAATACAAAAATTCTATATATTCACCTAACTATGATTAACCTTATAGCTATGAAGAATTGCAAGAATCCAATGCACCTCTTACAAATTGTAATCAACCTCACAATTCTAGAAGGATGCAAAGGGAAGATCAACATCTTCCTTTGTATCTAGATTCCTAAGCCCAGAAATCTAAGAAATAACCAAGACAGAGTTTAGAAATACAACACTATAAAATTGAGATGTAAATCTCAATTAGCTAAGTAGAAATCTCCTTCAGATTGCTTAAGAATTGATTAAATCATTCAAACTAGGTGAGGTAATGAATTTTAGGTGTAAGCTTTGCATTTTTGTGTTTTTTTGTCACAATAAGTTATAACTGAGTTATGAAAATAAAAATAAGATTTGGTCTATTTATAGTTGAAATAAAAAATAACTAATTTTTAGTCCTTGAATCGATCCATTGCGGTTATAACAAACCTACAACTAACTAATTGATTTATGAATCGATTCAAATCATGTGAAAATTCATCACCGAATCGATTCAAAAAAGTTCCAAACCTTTGATAAGAAAAGTTTTCTTCATGAATCGATTGGCAAATTGATTCAAGTTCATTTTGTAAGTTTTCCAATGATGAATTAATTCAAGAATTGATTCACACAGTGAAAAATAGTTTTTATAAAAATTTAACTTGTGAAGGAATATGTAAAAAGTTTCATTGAAAACTTTTGATTTAAAACTCATTTTAAATGATTTATTTTACCTCAATTTAAATTGTTTTTAGAAAACATGATTAAGCAATTTGAATAAGATTTCAATTACAAAAGATCCTAAGAAATCAAATAAAAACTTAATACTAATGTTGATCTTTTGAGCAAGCTTGATTAACTTTGAATCCTGCAAAATAGATAAACACTTAAACATATGATTAGTTTATAATATCAACTAAAGTGTTTGTCTAAAATTGTTTTTAAATCATCAAAATTAAAGAAAAGGTGTAGCTAGGATTCCCTAGGCTAACAATTTTGGTATGATATTATTAATATAGCCTATTATTAATAATACGAGTGTAGGATTAAGTATTTAATTTTTAGAATCTTAAACACCTTATCAGAGTTAGGTGTTAGAAATGTAGTATTCAATTATTGTATTATATTATAAAATTTTAAATACCCTTTCGGTATTAATTCTTGCAGTATAATATTGTATAAAATTGCATAGTTAATATTTATGAGAAAAATATAAGCAAGATTAAAGTATTACATGTGTTAATGTTGATAAATTTTCCTTAACTACTTTGCTTATGCAATTAACTTCTGTAAAGATGTCGAATAGGACAAACTATGAGGTTTGGACTGAATTTGTAAATCTATATCTAGTAGTCATCAATTTGGATTTGGCACATAGGGAAGAGGAACCTATCATTGATGCAAAATCAAGTGCTAAACTGAGGCCAGACATGAAAAATGGGCTCATTCAAACTGTATATACATGATGGTCATGAAGTACATTATGGACAAGACCATTTGATAGAGCATTTCTTAATCCTAGAATGCAAAGACCTTTCTCGACTCAATTGTAGAAAAATTTGATAAAGAAGAGAAAGGCCACTACCTCTCATTATTGGAAAAGACAACATATGATGGTGTCAGTAGAATGTAAGAGCACACTTTAAAATCAATTAACTATTATAACAAGTGAAAGAGCATGAAGGTTGTTGTGGTTGATAGCTTTCTTATTTAGCGTGTGTTAGAGTCTCTTCCTGCTTAATTTAATGTATTGAAGACTTTGTATAATATCTAGAAGGATGAATAGGCCATTGATGAATTGATATCCATTATGACTCAGGCAGAGGAGAACATGAGAAAGGGAAAGATTCATATTGAAAATTTGGTTTCTGATAGTTCAACTTTAGAATAGGAAAACCAAGGGCATCATTGGAACAAAAAAGGGAAATCTACTCATGATAGGAAATAGGGTGAAATGAAAGATAATCGTCACATGCCTAAAAAGGTTCAGTTCAAAGGAAATTACAAATTTTGCAAGAAATATGAGCATAAAAAAGTGGATTGCTTCAAGTATAAAAATAGATTGAGAAAAAGAAGAAAGGTACCTCTTTGACTCTAGTTTGTTTTGAATTGAATATAATTGATGTACTATCAAATATTTAGTGGTTATATATTGGTGTTACTATTCATATGTCAAATTCCTTATAGGCAATGAGAAACATGAGGAGGCTAAGTGAAGGGAAGCTTATTGCTTGACTTAGAAATGGCAACAGAGTACAAGTAGAGCACATAAGAGATATTTCTTTTTTTTTTAATCTTCCAGTCATATATTAGAACTAAAGAACACCTCATATGTATCTTTTATGAGAAGGAATTTGATTTCGATTGCTACGTTCGACCTTAATGGATATTCATCTCATTTTGGAAATGGAAAGTTTGATTTGTTTTATAATTCATGTGTGGTTGGTTTTAGTATATTATTTGATGGATTATATAAAATTAATCTTGATCCTAGTTTTGCAAATGCGATTAATACTATAATTGGCAAGAAAAGAAAGAAAGTTGGTGAGAATTCTTCAATACTATGGCACAGGCATCTGGGACATATTTCCAGAAAGAGAATGCAAAGATTGATAAAAGAAGGGGTTCTACATGATCTAGATTTTCAAATTTTGACACATGTGTAAACTACATCAAAGGGAAATTCCCTTCTAGAGTCAGAAAAGGGAAAAAAGTAGAAAATAGGAAGCCTTAGAATTATTTCACAGAGTATCAATAAGTCCCTATTGCTATGGGTGGTTACAAATACTTCATCACCTTCATTGATGATCACTTTTTATTTGGATGGGTAGATTTGCTCATCAAAAAATCTGAATCATTAGATGCTTTCAAAGCTTTTAAAGCTATGATTGAGCTTAGACATGGAAAGATAACTAAAAGTGTTAATTTTGATAAGGTGGTGAATACTATAATAGGTATGATGAGACTGGAAGAAACTCAAGTCCATTGGCCATATATTTGCAGAAGTGTGACATTAAAGCCAATTACATGATGCTTAGAACACCCGAACAAAATGGTATAGCAGAGAGGAGAAACCAGATGCTCATGGACATGGTCAAATGTATGCTTGCTCATTCTTTGTTCTTGGAATTTTTATGGGGTGATGCTTTAAAGACTATTGCCTACATTGTGAATTAAGTGCCAAGCAAGCTAGCCCCAATGCTCCTCAGAAGTTATTAAAAGGTAAAAAGCCTAGTCTGAGGCATTTTCATATATGGGATTGCAAGAAAGAGGTAAAACCTTATATTCCATTGACAAAGAAACTTGGTTCTAAAACCATATCTAGGTTTTTCGTAGGCTATTACAGTGGCTCAAGAGGCAGTAGATTTTATAGTCCAACTTATACAACCAAAGTGATCGAATAAGATAGAAACATTTATTTTAAGGATGAGTTGGATAGTGGGAGTTAGGTATTACGCCTAACCACTTTCAAAGAAGAAGGTGTCATAATTCCACTACTGCCATAGGCTATAGGATCTTTTTCTTGCATTCTATATGTTAGTCCAGTACAACCTATGATTGAATGTATGGAACTAGAGGAACTAGTTGTGGATATTCCCCAAAGGAAATCTAACATAACGCACAAACTAGCAATTTTAGATGAATATGTGTTCTACCTATAGTAATATGAATATGATGTCAATAAAGACACTGAGCCCATTGTGTTTTCCTAGGCATATCTAGTCCTAATTCTTTAGGATGGATTAGTGCAATGAAAAATGAATTAACCTCAATGTATAAGAATCAAGTATAGGATCTAGTTGAATTACTTATTGGTTGTAAATCGATTAAATGTAAATGGGTCTTTAAGACCAAGAGAGATGCTCAAGGGGAAATTGAGAGATACAAGGCTAGGCTTATAGTTAAAAGCTAGACACAAAAGGAAAACATAGATTATAAAGAAACTTTCTCAATCAGTCTTTACTAAGGACTTATTTCAAGTTATTATGGCGATGCTAGCTCACTATAATTTGAAGTTATATTAGATGGATTTTAAGACAACATTCTTGAATGGTGATTTTTTAGAAACAATTTATGTGAGACAATAATGCAGTTTCCAAGAGAAGGCAAAGAACACCTTGTGCATACATTGAGAAAGTCCATAAATGGCTTAAGGTAAGCGTCTAGGTAGTGCTATCTCAAGTTTGATGAAATAGTAACTTCTCTTGGATTCAAAGAGAATAGTGCAGACCAGTGCATTTATATAATGGTAAGTCTAGGAAATTTTGTAATACTAGTACTATATGTTGATGACATTCTCCTTGCTAGCAATAATTTGAACCTATTGGCTAAGATAAAGCAAATGTTGTAAGCATTTTGAAATGAAAGATCTTGGGAATGCATCATATATATTGGGTAAAAAATTCACTATGATAGATACCCAACATGTACTTAGGTTGTCTCAGTGATCATACATTGAGAAAATTCTAAAAAGGTTCAACGTGTCAACATGCTCTCTAGCTTCAACACCTATACAAAAAAGGTGAAATTTTTTCAAAGACTTAATGTCCTTAGAACAATGAAGAAAGAGAAAAGATGAAAAAAATCCCATATGCATTAGTCTTAGGTAGCCTAATGTATGTTGAGGTATGTATGCATCCAGATATAGCTTTTGTTGTGGGTGTACTGAGGAAATGCCTGAATGATCCTAGAAAGAGATTATTGATGATGGATTTTGGTTCTACCTAATCCAGCCAATGAAAGGGGGTTCTTTCAGGACCCAAGCTATTATCCAATTGCTAAGGTGGTAAGAAGGTGCATAATGGTAGGAGGAAAGAAGAGAAGAGCGAAGAACATAGAGGTTTAATGTGGTTTGGCTAAAATCGGATGTCACCGGTCCCTATGTCTATGCTAGCATTTTATATATCTAAAGACAATTTTACAGAGTTTTGGAATAGTATTCTTGACTACTCCTACAGAGGGCTCCTTCCTCATATTTATAAAGGAAAGGAGGTTACAAATGTAATTACATAATTTGTATTTCTATTACATCAAACAATAAATGTACAAGACAGTCTAAAGTATAACAAGTTAGCTTCTACAGTCTGCTAGTTGATTTGAGTGAAATGCTTTTTGTAGGTGGGACCCTTGGACTGCATTTTGTAGGATGATGGTGCAAGTTGTCTATTGGCTATATGCTTGACCTCAATAGGCTTCTAGCTAGTGAGACACTATGGACTGTCTCTTTTTCGTGAGGTTAAACTTGAATGGGTCACGGGCTCGAGCTATCGACGAGCTAAGACTTGTTGTCAGTGAGCTGGAGGCTTCTATTTAGAACCTCACAATTAAGTAAGTTAGACCTCTTTGTTGGACTTGATTTTTGCCAAAATTTTGCCAGTCTATCCCATGATACTTGATTTTACCCATAACATTAGCCCCTAACTCTCAGTTTGCTTTGTAGACTAGGAGTTGTAATTTGCTGTATGGTCTTTCTTCATGAATTATCATGTAGTCAAAGTCTTTGGTCATCCTGTCTTTTCATCTAACCCAGGCCATACCATTTGCTATATGTGTCTCATTGCCATGGATGAGTCTGCCTCATTTTCTTCCAAGACATTCAATGGAAGTAGTTGGGGGTTGATTTTTGAACTTTTTAGTGAGAGCAAATTGCTTCTATTTAAGATGGAGGAAGCCTTTCTTCCCTTTTTAGAGATCCAATGGAAACTTCATATGAGCCCCCTATTCCTCTAATAGAGAGTTTTTTTCGATGAGGTGCATATGGTCTACTGCATAGGAAGCCTTCTCAGGCAGTCATCTTTCTTCAAGAATGAGGGAAGATCTCATGTAGATATTGGATTATTTCCTTTGATGATACCATGGGGTTCTTCCTTCCCAACCATCCTGGTGTGTCTCCTTGGAGTTCTCAACACTAGGGGTAAGGCTGAGGAAGAGCTTGCTGTGGAGGAGTGCGGTTGGAAGAATAAAGTTGGGGATTTAATGCATTCTTTGATTTCCAAGGAATTTGTCTCCCAACAGTGGGCTTTCTCTTTATTCTTTTCAACCTTTGGGTTATTCTATTTTGTATCTCGAATCTTGACTTTTTGATGTAATTTTACCTCATTGAGGCTTTTTAGTGAAAGTGTTGTTCTTCTAATTCCTTGCACACTGATTTGAATATTTTGCATATCACAGATGAGAGCATGAGTTCCAATAAATCACAGTAAACAAAATGCTTGGATAACCAATTAGTTGTACTAGTTAATAGATTTGAGAACTAAAATGATTCCGTGATGAATAATGCAAGAGTAGATCATTTTAAGATTGCAAGCATTAGCTCGCATGAGAGTTATAAACATTTAAGTCACACGAGTAGTGTGATCATCAGGTCACATGAAACCTACGAGCATTAAGTCGCATGAGAGCTATGATCATTAGGTCGCATAAAATCTGCGAGCATTAGGTCGCATTAGAGCTGCGAACATTAGATCGCACTAGAGCTACAAACATTTAGGTCATAAGAGAGCTACGAGTTTAGATCACAATAGCACTAGAATGAGCTCCCGCAACCTTAGCTTGAAAGCTAGCAATTATTTTGGGATGAGCCCCAGTGCCTCAGTGATAAATGGGAAAAAGGGCATAAAAATAAGATAGTTTTGATCCATTTTATTGATAGTATTTTGTGTTTTATTTAATGTCTTTACTTTGATTTCATGTTTTGTTCACGATACTGCTCTTGGTCTGTATTTTTCATACAACATGATAAAAAGACTCAAAAAGAAGGAAGAAACTCAAATAATGAAGTTGCATTTGGATCAAGGAAAGGATAAAAGAAGAATACATGCAAGAAACAAGCAAGAATCAAAGAAAATATGGAGAAATCACCTAGCACGGCTATGCCATGGAACACGGCCAAGCTGTGTTAGGTGCTGTAAGAAGCTTGAAGAAGAATTCGCAAAGAAATCGAAGACTATGCATAGAACACGGCCGTGTTACAAGTTGGCAGTTATAAACTGATAAACACAATCCTATAAAGCACACCCTACCTATGCTTTGAAGCACAGCCATGGTGAATGCATAAAAACACTATAAATAGGGCTCTTTGTAATCAGTTTTAGTCATATTTTAGAATCCTTCTTTGAGGCTTAGGCTAGTTCTCTCTTCTCTTGCTTTAGGCTTTCTTTT
>JANHAO010006964.1:0-20697 GCA_026873985.1 Saraca asoca
TTCTTTATTTTTGAAGATGAAAAAAATATATTTAATATTATTTATAATTTTATCATTAATAAAAATAGATATTCTTCTTATTTTTAAAAAAAATCTGAAAATAACTATATACAAAAATAAGGGAAAACATTATTTTACTATTTTCTGAAAACTGCTTTTTAGTTACACTTTTAGAAAATAATTTTTAAAAAATAATTTTTAAAAACAGGTTGTCAAATAGATTTTTTTATTTTCACAGAACAAGAAAATAAAAAAATTATTTTTAAAAATAAAAAAAACAGTTTCCCAGGACCTGAATTACAACTGAAAATTATATTCTTTTTCAGTAAAATAATATTAATAATTCGACTTAACAAATGTGATCAAGTGATGATGAATTTAAATAATTGGTTGAAATTTAAATTTTTTAACAAAAATAAAAAAAAAATATTAGTTACATGAAATTATCTCTACAGTTGTTATTTTCTTTTATTTTACTCTTCGTTTTTAAAATATATCAAAACACCAAAAAGGAGTAAAAAAAATATGTAAAATATATCATTAAAAAAATTATACATAGTAATCTTCATAAATGGCATTACTCTCTTTAATAAAATAAAAGCTATTAGGCGAAGGTACTTTACAGAGCATGCATTTCCCCTCTTATCAACATGATTATTTAATTATTTGTATTCTTAATGGTACAGTAATATTTAATATTATCTTAATTTTTTTCTTTTAATGTTTTGAAGTGTTAAATAATTTATCACTTTTATTATCATAAAAAAATATGAATATTTAATTTAATTTCCTATTATATCATATGTAATTTGTATTTATTTCTAAGAAATTATTCTAATGCCTGGATATTTAGTAATTCATTTAAAATTTCAATTTTGTTAAAGGAATGAGTGGGATTTGAATTAAAAAAAAAAAGATGAGCCATTTCAAATCTTGTGACTTTTAAATAAAAAAAAAAAGGTAATTTTTGTATATACACATGTGTCCAAACGCAATGAAAACAATATGGCTTGGCTCACATGGCACGTCCTATAACTCCCAACTTCCTCACACCCTTTGCCCTTTGCCCCTGGCATCCATTTATAGCTCTTGATTCTCAGTCTTCTTTACACCATATTCACTTTCTCCTCTTTCTCCCTCTCCAAGCTATTTTTCAAGCCTTGTTCATTTTTATTTGTTGTACAACAATGGGTTGCAAGGATTCGTCTAAGCTCAAGTGGAGGAGGAGACGGCATGAGGCGGCGCGTGGAGCGGTAGAGAGGAAGATGAAGAGGTTGCAAAGGCTTGTTCCCGGCGGAAGCGGCCTCAAGCCGGACCGGCTTTTTCTCCGAACGGCGGAGCACATCTTGCAGTTGAGGTTGCAAGTTAATGTTTTGCTAGCTCTTGCCAAGATTCATAAACCATGATTTGCTGTTATGTTTTTTAGTTATCTTAGAGGCTTCCTATTGGGGCTTTTTTTTTTTTTTTTATTGTAATTTTTGAAGTAAGTTCTTGACTCTATGTTTAATGTTTTTAGTACTAATTTCCATTCATTTCCAAATAAATATTCTATTTTTATTTGTAAGAATCACGATTAATTGACGATTTTATATTAAAGGGTTGAATAGAATCAAAAAGCATTTTTTAGGTGAAAATATTACGTACAAGAAATTAAATGCTTGTTTATTTTAAATTAGTTTTATTGATTAATCTTCATTTTTGTTTTTATGTTGTTCTTCCGTACGCACGTCTCTGGTTTTCGATTCATCTGCAGAAAGATATATCACAGAATTTTGATTTTTTGTACTGCATCTGAAAAGTTTGGCAATTTCATCATTAGGATTTAAGGCCTTAAAGTTGAAAATGTTTTTAATTTTTTTAGCATTTTTCCCCTTATATATAGTGGTACTTGAAAGAAACTTTTGAATTTTCTTTCTCATTTTGTTTGGATTTAAACAAATAAAAGAGTTTGTATATGTATTTTAATGTTTTGTCACTTAATAATAATAATAATAATAATAATAATAATAATAATAATAATATTTTTTTTTCTTAGTATTCATGTCGTTTAGTAATTGACAGTTACTATACCATGTTTTCTACATCTAGTTGGTAGACTTTTCCAGACACTTGGCTGCTTTGCACTATTCTTAACAACATGCGATTGGCCCATTGCAAGTATCAATTGATTTGAAAAATATTAAAAAAATTATTATATAATATTATATATTTATATCTCTGATGTATCTCTTATGTAAATAATTTTTGAATTTGAAATATTGACATACGTATAAATTTATCTAGCATATTTTGGACTGAAATTTAATTTTTTTTTAGAAGAGTGAGAGGAGCAAGAATTAAACCAATATTCATCTTTTGACGAAAAGGCTCCAATTCATGTCAAGTGATAAAAAGGCCCTTTCAAGCTTTGTTTGAATGGTTTATATACAAGTGTCCATGGGTTGGCTTAGTATAATAATAAGATAATTAATTATTAATGTTTGATTTTTAAAATAATTGTTTACAGAGGATTTATTTTATTTTTATCAATAATATTTAATAATTGATTATACAAAAATTATTTTTGTTTGTATGATATGCAAAAAAGAGAAATAAGATATAATTGTAATAAAGAAAAATGAAATTAAGTTGAGGAGTACATTTTAAAATTTGTGTCTATAATCATAATTAAAATAAAAGTTATTTTTAATAATTTTTAATTTAATCAAATTTTTATTTATAATTAATTATTAAAATATAGTTGTATCAATAGACCGTTGTGTATGATTAAGAATGTGCAGCATCCCCTATGAATTTTTATGTAGACATGTCTATACGATTTGAGTAAATTAAGCCAATTAACCTAACGAAATTTAACGATCTTAATTAGGCTCCAAAATATAAATCACTATTTCATTATATGTGGCCTACTAGTGATGATTTTCTTTAATAAAATTTATAATTTACTCATATTCATGCAAATTTTTTTTTCCAAATTGTAGTTTTTAATTTGTTCATCAATCAAATACCTTTTCTCTTGTTACATAAAAAATTATTGATTCACAAAAAGGAGTAAAATAAAGATTTCTTTATAAAAAGATATGGAGTAAATTTTGATGAAAATCATATATAAAATTTATCGATATACAAGCCTTAATTTTAAAGGTATAAATAAGGTTTAATTATAACTTTAATCTTTCTAATCACATTTGATTCTTTATAAATAAATACTTTATTTTGATCTTTTTAACATATAAATTAAATTATGTTAAATTGATAATTTTATTTTTAAATTTAAATTGAAAAATCTTAATTGACACAAATTTTTGATAAAATTGTGACAAATTATTGGAAAGAAAATTAATAAAATTAATTTTATTAAATTAAAAAAACATGTAAATTATATGACTTATTTAAAAAGAGAAAACATCTATATTTAATCATTGACATCATTGACTAACTTCTCTCCAATAGTTATCAAGTTGAAGCTATGTCAAAACTCTTAATTTTAATTAAAATTTTTAATCTTTAATTTGATTAACATTATTAATATAAATTAGATTTAATATAATTTATATATTAAAAATTAAAATAAAATATTATATTTAAGAAAATCAAATATCATGTATTTATATATTAAAGAGGTGAAAATTATATTTAATTCTGTAAATAATAATTCAAATTTAGTGACCACCGGTCAGACACCTGGCTGTGGTTGTGGAAGAGATAGAGAAACTCCTGTGAAAATATTTCTCAGGGTTTTATCCAAGTACTCCTTTTCTCTACCTTCGTCATGTATTGAGTAGCTGACACACCTACAATACGTTTTGCAGTTATCCAAACAAAATTTCGAAGCAAATGGCCGACAGCCCCAAGGACCCTCTTTAATTTGCACCATTGCATTTTACAACTGAACTGGTATAATTATAAAATACAAATATAAGTTATTTATTGGTTTGTATAAATTGATTTAGTAGGTTAATAAAATTTTACATATAATATATGTTTATAATGATTATAAAATAATTTTAAAATATGTTAACTAATTATAATTATCATATAATAATATTTATATATTTACTATTTCATAAAGTGTTTTTTTTTTTACTTATAAAAAACTACTATTTTGTAAAAGATATCAAAGTATACGCTGAAATTTCAATCAGAAAATCAGAATTTAAATTGAAAACTTTTAAAAGATATAATAGTAGAAATTTAATTTTAAGAAATTAATTAAGATTTAATTTTCTATCAATTTTTTTCTTAATTTTCAGAAAGTTCAAAGAAATAAGTAAGGACAATTGACTAGTAAAATTTAAATCAGAATATCAAGATTTAAGCAGTAAAACTTAAGACAGAGATGATAATTTGATTAAAACTTATTATTTTAATTTTTTGTTTTTTAATTTTTAAAAAATTTGAAAGAAAAAATATAAATAAATGATAAAATCTCAATAAAAATTTATAATTTGTAACATAATCTTATCAAAATAAGGATAACATTGTGTTAATAGAATATTAACGAGATATTGAAAAAAAAAAAAGAATTTTTTAAAGGATCGTGTCTATTAAATGATATCGATTTCAACTCCATTGCATTGTGCTTTTTCAAATAAAGGCAGTAGAATGTTTTTACCCTTTTTTTTGCAGAGAATTTGTTTTCAACGCAATAATTTTAAGAGTTTCCATTTTTTTTTTAAGCCAGCTGAAATGCATGTTAGATTTTTTTTTTTTTGTCAAGTGACTCATAACCTAAATGTTAATTGCTATTAATTTCTTTAATATCCCAAATTTTTTAAAATCAATTTTAATAATAAAATGAATTTTCAAAAAATTCAAAAGGATAAATTTGAGAATTTTAAAAATTTTGAAACTATAAATTTTAAATTATGAAAAGTCTAGATATAGTACAATTAGATTACATGAAGTTTAGGAAACATCGGGAGATTGAAATTTCTATTTTTAAATGCTCATGATATAAAATTTGTATATTCAGGATTTAATTTCTGAAAAATTTTGAAAAAATTGAAATTAGGACTATGAGTGCCTAGTGAGTGTAAATATATAGTTAATACAAAGAAAATTAATTTAATTAATTTGTGTTAAAATTTTATGATCACTTATGATCGATGAATATGTTAATCATGAACTCAAAATTGAGGAAATAAGAAAGGTTGTTTAAGTAAAAAAATGAGTCAAAAGAAAGTTAACTCAAATTTTTATTTTCCCACTTTGCCCTCTCAAAGTCAGTTTCTTTTCCCTTTTCTTTAGCTATCCGGTTGCCTTCAAGCAAAAACACTAACATTTCAATTTTTGCAAGCTTTCTCTCTATACAATCACTTTCTCTCCTCAAGTAGTCATAACTCTCTTTATATTATTTTCTCTTATTTTTACTGTTAGTTCCTCTTTCATTCCTTTTCAATTTGAAATCAAAATCATATTCAATCATTAAGTAAAATTTAAATTATGAATTTTTTAAGTTCACAATTACTATTTATGTCACTGTTCAACTTTTGAATTCGTCTGAATTTTTTGAAGTTTTAGAGCTTGAATCTTATATATTTAGCTTGTTTATTTGCAATGAAACCATAATCCAATTATATTTGATTGTTTGGTGGAAGAAAAACTTTGAAATAACTAAGAAGTTAATATGCTCTTCTTTTGTTTATGAAAAGTATTGAAGATTTTGGTTAGATCAATTGTATTCTTGTGTTACCAACCCATATGTGAGTAATTCTTTTTTTTTTTTTGTGAATTATAGTACATTACTACTTATAATCTATTAAATGATAGTGCAAGTGAAGGAAAAATGAGTATTTATGATTTTGTGACAAGTTTGAATGAAATGGATTTGTTGATATAATGGTTAGATTTTTGTTGAAATAGCTGAATTTTATACATTTTTAAGTTTTCAAACATGTTGTGTTGAATTCCTAGGATGTGGTGTGAGATTGGAAGTTTTTTCTCCTGTTTTCCTGTAAACCTTGGATTGTGCAATTTGAATCGCAACATTTACACTCAACCCATTATCATGCTTATAGAAATCCAGCATTTTGGTTCTTAAGATTCAAATTGAGATTTTAACTAAATTCATGCGATTTGAATTGAACATTCTTAGTTTGTTTTTTCAATTTTGGTCATGATTCTGATCATATTTGAATTTAGACTTTCTGAAAGATTACAAGTTTTGACGAGCAGATTCATATTTACAACTAATTTTCTTCAAGTCAAATTGAATTTCAAACCTGATCTTGCTCGTAATTCTAATCGCACCTTTAAAAATTTTCACATTTTTTTGGCTCAATTCCACTTCTTTCTAAGATATCTCCTATTCCCTTTGGTTTAATCTAATAGTAACTCTAACTAGGTCAAAAATAATAATTTAGAAAACCTAAATGAGTAGCTTGTAAGCCAATGTGAATAACTTTAATAAATGTCTATATATTAATATTATTATAGTAATCCTAATTGCTAATATGGTAATGGAACAAGAAATGTATGATTGAAATCATAATTAAATGAGAATGTTATGATACAGTTATTATGAATGATATTGTTTAAAGTTTGATAATTTCCCATAAGATATGAGATGGTATTATGAGTATGATATTATTGACAGCTTGAATAGCTCTCATGAGATATGAAATATGATTAATGGGATGTGATAGGAAAAAAAGAATCAAATCCTAGATCTACACATTTCAATATGATGAGTAGTGTTGACGGTGAAATCTGGTCAATGGATATAAGTTCAGAATCATCCCAAGTTGCAAGTTAAAGAAATGAACTAATGGAGTAAGAAAAGAGAAAAAGGGAGGGAGAACAGCAAACACCAGAAGCTTTTACGTGGTTCGGCTAAAGCCAATCGACCCCTACATCTACAAAGATTTATATTAGCTTTTGTGTGGCGATTCTCCATTCAACTCAGCGGAAGTGCAAAGCTTGGTGGCTATTCTGGCAGAGTGTCTACTTATAGTATTTTTTCACTACTCCTTATACAGAAGTTTGATCCTTTATTTATATGAGAGGAGAGGGCTACAAGTGTAATTTATTCTACAATCAAAATGATTATTTTCACCGCATAAGTCAATAAATGCTTGGCGTTTGATAATAAATACTAGGCAAATCACTGTTGGACTATTGGGAGCTGATGTGTCAGTTTTGGAGGCTAAGCTATCAGTTGAAAGCATATGCGCTAGGCTAGTGACTAGGCTTTCATCCTGGTGTCTAGCTCGCTATCCCTACGACCTGGACTTGCATCATGTAATCTGTTGGCTAGAGAAGTTGACCTTATTGTTGACCCTACCTGAAGCGAACCTGAGGAAGGCTGGTTTGGACGCTGCGTTCTACCCAGTGAGCCGATGCCCTTCTCAGTGAACTGGTATAGTGCGTTGGACTTGTCTCGTGTCTTTGGTTAATGGGTAGCAAACTAGCTCCCTGCTAAGGGATGTTCATTACCAAGCGATTGCTTCTCTTTAGGCCTTGTCTAGTCCATTCTGGGCAGACTGGATAATGCCTATAACATCAAGTCCCCTAACTCTTAGTTCGCTTTGCAGATTAGGAGTTGATAAATTTAACTTTATCCTTTTTGCTCTTTTGTCTTCTGACGAGCCAATTACTTGACTTTCAATAATGGCCAAGAGTTGTGAGGCCATGGGAGGAGCTTTTAGCTATGGATAAGGCTCAGGTAGAGGAGTTGGAATTGTTCGATTTGCCCATTGGTGCTGGGTGTCTCTGGATCTTTGGATAGCTTAATAAAGCTGAAGGATGTTTTCCTTTCCTAGGAGAAACATGGAAATTTTGTGTAGTCTTTATGCATGCACCCAACACTGTTTCCTTTTGCTTTAGACTAGGTGAAGGTAGAACTAGAGCAATCCTTTTTGTATATTGTGACTGCAAGCTTACTGGCATTCACCTCCTTAGTTAGCCATAAGCTTGTTTCATGTTGCATTCTAGACCCTTTATGTAATTTTACCTCATTGAAAAAGGTTTTGTAACAGAACTTTGCCTTTTATTGTTCTAGGGGTGCCATAATAGTGAATTGGAAGATCATCGTTAGCATAGTTAGTTCTTGCAAATTGTAATTCAGTAATCATGAAATGACATGGGTGTTTATCGAGCCAATTGGCTTTAAAAACGTTAATCTAGCTAAAGCGAAGTGACTCTTGTTAATAAATTATGGCAAAAAGGATATGTGCTATATTTCATGACCAATCAATCGTGTCATTTTGTTCCGGTTGGTAACGGAACTAGCATCTGTGTGCCTTTTGTCGATCATGAGTTCAGGCAACAGGGTGCTTGAGTATTTCTTAGGTGCGAGGTCATGTTTGACTGTATAAGAATATCCTAACCCACACAAGAATCTGGTGCCCATGACTCTTCTCAGACGTGGAACTGTCATTGCCTGCACAAGAGTTTGGTACTTGAGGCACTTCTTGGATACGGCTCACACAAGAGTTTGGTGCGTGGTTAGCACTTCATAGACGCAAGATCTTTGGAGTGTCCCTCGAACCTGATCGAGAGTACCTCGATCATCAGGTAAGGATGCCTTTGTGGCATGGCCCGTGCAAGAGTTTGGTGCTCGAGACACCTCTTGGATGTGGCTCATGCAAGAGTTTGGTGCATGGATGGCACTTTTTAGATGCGAGATCTCTGGAGTGTCCTTTGAACCTGACCAGGCATACCTCGATTGTCAGGCGAGGATGCCTTAGTGGCATGGCTCACACAAAAGTTTGGTGCTTGAGGCACTTCTTGGATGTGGCTCACGCAAGAGTTTGGTGCATTGATAGCACTTTTTGGACACAATATCTCTAGAGTGTCCCTCGAACCTGACTGGGTGTACCTCGATCATTAGGTGAGGATGCCTTTGTAGCATGGCCCACACAAGAGTTTGGTGCTTGAGACACTTCTTGGACGCAGCTCATGCAAGAGTTTGGTGTGTGGATAGCACTTTTTGGATGCGAGATCTATGGAGTGTCCTTCAAACCTGATAGGGCGTACCTCAATCATCAGGTAAGGATGCCTCTGTGGCATGGCCCGCACAAGAGTTTAATGCTTGAGGCACCTTTTGGATACAGCTCACGCAAGAGTTTGGTGCATGGATAGCATTTCTTGGACGTGAGATCTTTGGAGTGTCCCTCAAACCTGATTGGGCATACCTCGATCGGGCATACCTCGATCGTCAGGTAAGGATACCTTTGTGGCATGACCCACGCAAAAGTTTGGTGCTCGAGGCACCTCTTGGATGCGGCTTGCACAAGAGTTTCGTGCATGGATAGCACTTCTTGGATGTGAGATCTCTGGGGTGGGGATCATGGTTAGCTGCTCATGATCTGCGACTTCATAAGTTATTAGGCACACTTCCACTTGCTCTCGTAGGTGACTTTTCAACTTCTTGTGACTGGGCTGTAATAATTACTCCTTCCATAGGTGCACGTGCACGTTGTGGTTGTCAGTTGTTTGCTGGCACTTGTGAAATCGTTGGATCATGGGTAGATGAGGGGTTTCTAGATCTGACGATGATGTCGTGGGTTTATAAGCAGAAGAAGTCTCTCTTTCCTCCTTATTTGCAATTTGAAACCTAGAACTCCAGAGTTTCTTCTAAGCACTTCTTCTATTACCCGCTGCGATTGAATTTTGTCTTCCGCCATCCTTGGCACCATTTTGGTTCCTTGGTCATAGTTTAGGCCTTGTTCACAGGAAAAGCATCCTTATGCGCGATTCCAAATCTTCTATTTCAATTAGCCATGGTAAGTCTTCCTTTACTTTGTTGTTTTTGGGTTTCTTTGTTTTCTAACTTATAAAGCTTGTCTGTCATTATTTGTGGCATGAAAAATGTTGGTTAAGATTAGTTGTTTGCATGTTTTCCTCTTTGCCTAGTTTGGCACACTTGACCAATCCCATTAGTGGACTCTAGGTTTTCTATTTACCATTGTAAGTCTGGTGTTTGCTATACAGGTTTCATGGTTTGATTGTCGAATGTTGTTCATTTGCAGGAGTATGAGTTATAAGTAGGTGATCCGAGGCATTCATGACCTGCTGTGTAGGAATCTATCTGTCTTAGTTTTTGATAGGGTTTGGTTAGAGCAACCTAACCAGTCTTTTCCCATTGTGTAGATGGGCGCAAGTCATGGATGCCACCATCTCCATAGTAGGAACAAAGATGATGAACTTGGCACCTCAACTCAGAATGTGAGGTCGACGCAACAGCCTGGTGAAGTGACTTCAAGGAGTAGGGAGGTTGTTAGGGATTTTACCGCTCGTTCTGACCCCGTTGGGGTCCAAAAGGCTGTCATATTTAGTATGCATGGTGTTCATTTTTGTGACCTTCAGAACACGGTCCGATTATACCGAATCCCCAGAAGGTGCTATCTCATGATGCCGTCTCCGGATGATTGTGTGACCTATCTACCCAGGAGGTTTATTACTATTAGCTTCCCATACCTTATTGCGAGTCTCAGGTTTCCAATACACCCTTTCATTATTGATTTTCTAAATAAAGTGAAGCTCAGTCTGGCCCAGCTTACCCCAAACTCTTTCATTTAGCTCATTTTGCTGGCGCTGATTTACTCGGGCAGTGGTTTTCTGCCATCGTCTGCTGAGATTTTATGCTACTTGTTTAACCTTAGGTGTGCGAGCACATCAGATGGGCTCTATTACCTCACAGCTCGACTGACAATGCATAAGCAAATTCTGCCACAAGGGGATGTGAAAGGGAGGTCTAACGTTGGACACTATAAGACCCGTTGGTTTTACATCTCGTGTCCCTCCTTATACGACTTCAAGAATTTTAGATTTGTCATTACTTCTGGTGAGCAAGTTTAGAGTTGCAATTTCAATAGTATTCATATTTAGTTCTGATTCTTGTTTTATTTTGCAAAGGGGATCAACCAGAAACCAATTTTATGAGTTGAAGAGCTAGGAATCTTGGATCGGTTCGCTGCCTCCAAAGATCTCAAGAACGACTTTTGTTTTGACGATGACCTCTTTTGGTTTCATAAGCTTGCTCCAGCCAAAAATATTGAAGTTACAAGGGAGATAGGCATTCATCCTGCCGTACTAGTTCATCCAGCTAACTTCACAGATTACAACAGGACATTGGAGCTCATTCTGAGGTCACTGTCATCCGATGACAAGGAGATTGCTCTGAACCATAGCCCCATTGCTGAAGGCCAACCTTTGGCTTTGGGGACTGAACTTTGGCAAGAGCCAAGTCCTGCTTCTTAACTCAAGGTGGCATTCGAGACTGAGGGTGCCACTCTTCCTGAGCTTTCTGCCAAAAGATGGAGGGTGGAGAAAGGGAAGAAAAAGGGTGCTCCTAAGAAATGGGTTGTATCAAAGACTAGGGTCATAGAATTGCCAACTGAGCTGGACTCCAAGATGAGGGAATATATTGAGATCCTCGTCGATAATATCTACATGATTTTGGGATCCCGTAACAAGATCGAGGTGTTGGAGGCCAAGGAATTTGTCCTTGGGAGATTATTGGGCTATGCAGCTCATCACCACTTGCCTATTCCACAATCTAACTTGGCTTTGACTTTTCAGGGTTTGCTTACAATGATGAAAATAGATAAGGCACTCCAAACTCATAATAAGGAGAAGGAGGACCTCGAGAGCAAACTGGTCGTTATTTCTGTCGAGGTGTTGGATTTGAAGGAGAAAGTTAAGAATGCTAAGGTTGCCTTATCCCATGCAGAAGCGGATTGTGAGGCTACTGTAGTGAATCTTGGCCTGACCACCAATGACTTGGCCAAGGTAAAGATTGATTTGGACAAAGCCCTCAAACATGCTCATTGGGTGAGACAAAGGGCCAAAGTTATGGACCAACGCACCAGTTTAGTCGAATAGCGGACTAGGGATACCAAGTAATAGGTTGAGGCGATGGAGCAGTGAGTCAAAGCTATTATGAAGGAGTTAGAGGCAGCCAAGCGGGAGGTTGCTCTCATGAAGGAGGAGGCTGCCAAGGTTAAGGCAGAGTCTGCTTCATTAATAAAGCAAATAGAAATGAAGACTTGTTGAGCTTTCTTCTATACTCTATGGGAGCAACATCTAGAGTTAGATTTCTCTTTCTTTGGACCATGAGCTGTTGAGGCCATCAAATGTTATAAGAGGAGGGCTACTCAGACTGATTCTTCCAGGAATGAAATGACTCTATCGCTAAGGCTTCTCCTACTAAAGGCACTATTTGAGAGGAAGGTGATTCCCAGGTCACTGAAGCTACTGATGCTCCATCGAAGGATGCCTCCGACACTCCTCCTTTTGACCCCCACACTCAAGAGGGTCCCATTTTTGATACTTCAGCTCTTTAAGCTATGAGCCCTGTATTTTTGTTTTATTTTGGCTCTTGTAATGTAACCCTTAAACTTTGTGAGAACTCGTCTTGTTAAGAATCCAATGAATTTTGCTAGTTTTTCTTCCATTTTTTGTGCTTGAATGTGCGAGATGATAAATTTTGGTGTGAGAATGAGAGTTTATCAGACCACCCAGCGCACACCTTTTCACATAATGCATAATTTTTCACATATGACTTTGTTGAAAATTTTTATTTCATACAAGAATGCAAAGATAGCCCCTCAGCGTAGTTTCCATAATGTTCTGCATGGATTTCTTCCAGAATGGTATCGCAGTCGTTGCCATCAATGCACCTCAAGAGTGGAGTTGTGAACCCTCTCTTGTATAGTATATCATCACAGATGCAATATCTGGTTGCTCAGGCTCGTAATTACCGCACTTCGAGTTTATCTTCCGGCAATCTACCTTGTAGATAATTCAGGATTGGATTCATCTAAGATCCCGACGATCTGGTAATTGCCATCATGATGTCATTCTGCTTAATGCTCGAGGACGAAAGAGACTTGACAAGAGCACTCCCAAGAAGTCAACGTCCT
The DNA here is from genome assembly GCA_026873985.1 of Saraca asoca. Classification (NCBI taxonomy): domain Eukaryota; kingdom Viridiplantae; phylum Streptophyta; class Magnoliopsida; order Fabales; family Fabaceae; genus Saraca; species Saraca asoca. The sequence continues at coordinate 12,870 of JANHAO010006964.1, forward strand.
CCATTGTAGCCAGGTGAGCCAAGGCATCTGCATGCATATTTCGAGCTCATGAGACCTAGTTGACTTCGTATTATTGGAAGGCATTTAATGTTCCTTGGACTTTCTAGAGATATTTAGTCATTCTCGATCCCTGGGTTTGATATTCACCCTTCACATGGTAGACAATGAGCTGTGAATCACTGAAGATCTTTAACCTCTCTGCTCACACTTCCTTGGCCAATCGTAGTCCGGCTAACAATGCCTCATGCTCAGCTTCATTGTTGGTAGCTTGAAAGTTAAACCTCAGAGCACAGAGGATCTTATGTCCTTCTGGACTAATAAGGAGTACCCTTGCTCCAGCCTTTTTATGGTTTGATGACCCATCCACGTATAGCTCTTACCACGGAGCTTTTGAAGTTTCTACTTCTTCTCGCATAGGCCCCGTGAATTTCATGATGTAGTCAGTTAGATCTTGTCCCTTAATTTCCAGCCTAGGTTTGTATTCAATGTCAAACTAGGCAAGTTCAATAGTCCATTTGAGCAATTGACCTGAAAGTCTATCTTTTGCAAGACTTGTCTAAGCAGAAATTGGTTGAGAACCCTTATATTATGGGCTTGGAAATAATGTTACAGCTTTCTTGATACAACAACCAGGCAGTAAATGAGTTTTTCCATTAGCGTGTACCTTGTCTTGATGTCCAACAGTCGCTTGCTTACATAGTAGATAGGGAACTGAGCTCCTCCCTCTTCCCGCATTAAGGCCACGCTGAGAGCGTGTTGGGACACTCCTAAGTACATGATTAACATTTTGCCCTCTTTTGGTTTGGACAAGAGCGGAGCTCATCCGAGATACTGCTTAAGATCTTGGAAAGCAACTTCACATTCAGGCATCTATTCGAACTTCTTCACTTTCTTTAGGATGTCGAAGAAGGGTACGCATTTGTCTGTTACCTTCAAAATGAATCTGCTAAGCGCTATGACCTGGCCATTCAAGCTTTGTATATCTTTGACTCCAACGGGTGACTGCATGTCAAGGAGAGCCTTAATCTTTTCTGGATTGGCTTTGATCCCCCTACTATTCACTATGAAACTGAGGAACTTCCCTGAGGCGATCCCAAATGCACACTTAAGTGGGTTTAGTTTCATCTGATATCTTCTCAAGATCTGGAACATTTCATCCAGATGATGGACATGGTTAACTAGCTATGTGGACTTTACTAATATGTCGTCCACATATATCTCCATTGATTTGCCTATTTGATCGTGGAACATCATGTTCACCAATTGTTGGTAAGTCGCTCCTATGTTTTTAAGCCGAAGGGCATTACTTTGTAGCAATATAACACGTAATCAGTAATGAATGAGATATGCTCTTCATCTTTCGCGGCCATTGGGATTTGATTATACCCTGAATAGACATCCATGAAACTAAGGAGTTTATGACCCACTGTCGCATCCACGAGTTGGTCAATTCTCGGTAGAGGAAAGCTATCTTTCGGGCAGGCCTTGTTCAAGTTAGTGAAGTCTATACACATCTTTCATTTCCCATTTTTCTTTTTCACGAGGATGGGATTGGCAACCCAAGTGGGGTAGTGATCTTCTTGAATAAATTTATTCACCAATAGCTTATCCACTTCCTCCTTTAATGTAGCATAGTGCTTGGTTGTTATTGGCTTTCTCTTCTAGCAGGCTGGTTTGTACTGGGGTTCGATGTTGAGTCTATACAACATAACCCCAGGATCAATGCCCACCATATCTTCATGGTTCCAGGCAAAGACATTTAGATTGGCCTGGAGAAATCCAACTAGCTGTATTTTTACATTAGGTGCCAAGCATTTCCCCCACTTTAAGGCATTTTTCTCCATCCTTTTCACTGACCCTTACTTTTTTGAGCTCTTCAACTGGGTCAGTAGCTCATTCGACATCCACCTTGTGAGGGTCGAGGTCGTAGCTGACCCCTTTAGTGCTCACTACTCAGGGTTCTCCTCCAGATACTACATGTACTTTCTTGGCTTGTGTCTTGAGTTCAACTGCATCCTCATAGCAGCACTGGGTGGTTTATTGCTCTGCCTGCATTCATCCAACCCCATTTAGGGTTGGGAATTTAATAATAAGCATCTTGGTGGACACGACTATGTCCAGATCATTCATAACGGGTTGGCCCAATACCACATTATAGGCTGAGGGGTAGTCTGTAATCAGAAAATTTGCCATAACTATCGCTTGGCGGTCCAGATCTCCCAAGGTAAGCAATAGTCTAATCTAACCTACCGGTACTATTCTATCCCCAATGAAACTATAAAGAGGTTCATGGGAGGGGTTCAACTGGCTCGAGCTCATGCCCAATTGGTTGAAGCATCCTTTGTATATAACATTGATGAAGTTGCCAGTGTCAATCATTATTCTCCTCACATTAGCATTGCCAATCTTGGCACGGATGACTATCGCGTCATTGTGAGGGGTATGAACTCCTTGTGCATCTTCTCCCATGAATGTGATGCTTTCTAATGTTAATCTAGCTTTTTTGGTAGGCCTTTCATGTTTCACATGACTTATGGGCAGAACACAGCTTGCTGCCCGTATATAACGATCATGCGACCTATCCGAGGTGCCAACAATGTGAGGTCTATCGTGAATGGTGAAAATAGTCTTACTGAAGACATTTCCTCACACTCTGGGGCCTATTGCTATGAATGTTATCCTGGTTGTTGAGGATATGGGGGGCACTATCCCGAGGGTCTCACCACATAATCCCTCACGTGACCTCTCTTAATAAGGCCCTCGATGGCATCTTTCAATGCCTACCAATCAGAGGTGTTGTGCCCAACCTCGCTATGATAGGCATAAAATTTACTCTGGTCTCTCTGTTTGATGGGAGCTTTTATGGGTTTGGGCCTCCCAAAGTCCTCATTACTCCTTTCGATCGTGAAGATCTTGTTCGGGATATCTGACAGGACAATATAACTGTCATAGTGACCTTAGCATTGTGACTGCTCATTTCTAGCCTTCTTTGCAACCTGATTTGTGGAGCCACTCTCCTGACCCTCTCCACTACTCTTACCCCCAACCCTCTTCCTACCCCTACTGGAGCTGGTTGCCTCCTCTTTTTGGTTGGATTTCTTCAGGCCAAAGGTTTCTTCCCATCGAATTTCTTTGGCTGTGCGTTTGTAGAACTCGCTTAAACTCTTAACCTAGGACTTATAGATATCCTCGTACAGCTTCCCATCTTTACGGAGTCTAGTTAAGATGCTTGTGAGGACACTTTCATCTGACAGGTTCTCCACATTGCTAACCTCGAGTCGAAATCGAGTTATGTAGTCCTTAAGTGATTTGTCTTTCCGTTGGAAGATCGTCGCTAGGTGACAAGATGGGGCGAGCTACCTCTTTAGTGCTTTATATTAGTTGAGGAATTTTGTCTGGCATTCTTCCTAACTATAGATGTTGTGAGCTGGAAGACTCCTAAACTAGGTTCTTGATGTCTCCTCAAGAGTGGCAGAAAAGACTCAGCACTTTACCAATGGGTTGGAGGTCTAGAGATCCATTTGGATGTTGAACGTGTCCAAATGACTATACGGGTCACTGTCCCCATTATACAACGGGATGCTAGGGACCTTAAACCTATGAAAAAGGGGCTCTGTTTTGATCTCCTTAGTGAGTGGCGCTTTTTCCTCATAGGAATCTTGACTACTCTGTGTCCCAGGTCACTTTTCTAGCTACTTTACCCTTTGAAGCAGCTCTTCAATGACCAGGTCCTAGGCCTCGAATTGATGGCTAATAGTTTGCCAACTCCTTTCATCTTGATGGTCATGGGAATGGCGATCTGAAGTTTTATGCCTTTAGCTGCTTTCACGGCTATTCAAGCGTCGATCGATTCTGTGTTCATGGTCTGTTTCACTGGAGCTCTTTTCATGACTTGAGCTCTTGCTTTGCTGGTTATCCTTCTCGTCTTTGTGGACCCTATGGAATTTTAACCTTAACCACGAATTTGATGGATGAATAGAGATGGCACGCTAACACTCTCCCCTAATGGGATCTTCATGCTAGGGCCCTGGTTGCTGAGGTCCCTTCTTCAGCGCTACGACTCCAACTTGTCTCTACATGCCCTGTGTCTGTGCTTGGGCCAACACTCTAACCATGTCTACTAACTCCTTCACAGTGTTCTCGAGGACTTCATAGTGTTGTTACCAAGTCTGGGCTCCGTTGGGTTTGAGAGTGGTAGATTGGTATGGAATGGGAGGTGCCATGCTCGCAACAACACCTATTGTGGGTGCAAAAGAGTCCTATTGAGGTTGTGTCTGACTTTCAGCCTGGCCAGTAGATGCTCCTATGTTTTTGGTGATTTTTCCTCTTGCCATTACAGGTAAAATGGTTTATCAGAAGTGAAAAACGTGAAGTGGAGGCCCTCCTTCTAGCGCCAAAATATTGGCAGTGAAATCTGATCAATAGGTATAAGTTCAGAATCACCCCAAGCTGCAAGTTGAAGAAATGAACTAATGGAGGAAGAAGAAGAGAAAAAGGGAGGGAGAATAGCAAACACCAGAAGCTTTTATATGGTTCGGCAAAAGCCAATCAACACCTATGTCCACATAGATTTATATTAGTTTTTGTGTGGTGATTCTCCATTCAACTCAACGGAAGTGCAAAGCTTGATGGCTATTCTGGCAGAGTGTCTGCTTACAGTATTTTTTCACTACTCCTTACATAGAAGTCTCCTCCCTTATTTATAGAAGAAGAGAGGGCTACAAGTGTAATTTATTCTACAATCAAAATGATTATTTTCATTGTGTAAGGCAATAAATGCTTGGTGTCTAATAATAAATACTAGGTAAATCATTATCGGATTGTTGGGAGCTGATATGTCAATTTTGGAGGCTGAGCTGTTGGTTGGGAGCATATGCCTTAGGCTAGTGACTAGGCTTCTATACTAGTGTCTAGCTCGCTATCCCTGTGACCTGGACTTGCATCATGTAATCTGTTGGCTAGAGAAGTTGGCCTTATTGCTGACCCTACCTGAAGCGTACCTGAGGAAGGCTGGTTTGGACGCTGTGTTCTACCCGGCGAGGTAGTGCCCTTCTTAGCGAACTAGTATTGTGCGTTAGACTTGTCCCGCGTCTTCGGTTCATGGGTAACGAACTGGTGCCCTGCTAAGCGACCTTCATCGCTAAGTGATCTGGGCCTCTTAATCAGCTGGGCTTTGCTTCTCTTTGGGACTTGTCTCGTCCATTATGGGTAGACCGGATAATGCTCATAACAAGTAGGATAAGGCTGACTTGGAAGGATAAGGCTAGGATTATGCAAGATAAGGTTGGATCGAAGTAATAAGAAGATTTATTATTTTTATGCATTTTAGCTTTTACCTACTGTATTATTTTATGGAATGATGAAATGTGATATAATGATATTAAATAATGTAATGAGTAAGAATGATGGCTTAAGTTCTTGAGAACTCTAATTCAGTATAATATGTTGTGTACAAGGTGATATGAAACCATTCAGAGGTGAGTCTTTGACACTTAACAACTTTTTTATGAGATTAGGTATAAGATATGATTGCCTGGTTATGATGTTCATGCATATATGTGTTGTTTATGTTAGATAAATTCTTAAGTTTGGTATTAGTTTATCTCACTAAGTCTTAGACTCATTCTTTTGTGGACTTTTTTTTTTCCAAATTCTTAAGATATAGCAGCTATACCTACCTCTGAGAAGTAAGATGAATGATGATTCAATGGAGATTACTACTAATACTTTCATCATCATGATGGATAGTCCATTAAGCATTTATGGGATTAGAGTTCATTATATAGTAATTCTAAATCTAGCCTGCTGTGAAGTCTTACATGAGGTGGAAATCAGTCCTCTACAACCCCCAAACGTATTGTTGATGACGGTTTTAGGATGGTTTAATCCTTGAGGGATCTATCATCTATATATTTTGTTAACTTTTTGAAACAAGTAAATAGTATGGTCATAGAGTCCCCAAGGACATAGTTAGTCTAACCTATACTTCGGATCCTTGACAAGTTATAAGTTAAACTAACTTTTGTTTTGCTTTGTCCTTGAAAGGATATATGAGGTGTTGTAAAAGAATGACTTATATAGCTGGCCAATGAAATGTATGTAAATTTTGGAAAATTTTGGATAACCATAAATATTGTTGTTAAATGGACATGTGCCTTTATGGCAATGTCTTTGCACATTATGTAAGTAGAAATATATTAAAGTGACTTTCTACTATATGAGTTTCTAATTTTTCAACTAAATAATTAAACTTGAATAAATTATATCAACGTAAATTAAAGCAAGTGTGACTGTAAATAAATAATAAAAAAATAATAATAAGCTGGTATTTATCAATTAAAAAATTGATATTCGCGTTGATCATGATTAGAAAATTAGTTCGTGACAATTTCAATCTAAACAAGTAAAAATATTGTATATACCATTAAAGTCATATTTCTTTTTCTCTATGATATAAAGTGTGCATTGAGTGTTATTGATTTTAATCATTTTTTAAATTTAAATCATAAAATTTATATTTTTGTGATAAAATAAAATATTTAATTTAAAATTTGTATTTTATAAATTAAGAAATAAATATCTCAATAAAATATATCCATCACATTTACTAGTTTAAAGTTAAAGTTAATAGAAAATTCATTTACTAGTTTAAAGTTAAAGTTAATAGAAAATTAATGCTTTTATAGTTTCTTTAAACTTTAAGGAAGCAATCCATAATTTTATTGAAATTTAATGATATAATTTATGGATTTTTAAAATTTAAAAGAATAATTTATTACCCAATAAAATTTAAAAAATATAAATATATTTTTTCCCATTATCTAATGTATCTTTTAAGACCAAAACCTTTGGATAAATACATACACGAAAAATGTAGATATATCAAGATTTGTCTGAATAAATAATTTTTGGTCGAATTACTTGCTACTTTTTATAATTTTGTTCAGTTTTTTATTAGATTTTTATAATTTAAAAATTTTTAATTAGATTTTTATATTTATTTTTTATTTCTAATTGAATACTTTTTATTAGATTTTGATAATAATTGATCCATATAAACAAAAATTTATTAGAGATTTATAGAGTGAGAGACAAATGGTCGATCTTTTGCCTCTAAAAATTAAATAATTTTATAAAATATTATTATTTTTTAAATTATTCATTACTTAAATACAAATAAAAATTATTTTCATCAATAATCATTAAGCTATATCAAAAAAGTATTATTTAAATGTCACGCCCCATTTCTAGGCACATGACCGGCGTAGAAAGTCACCATTAGGAAATCTTTTCCTTCAGGAAACCCCCTACAAGCCTTATTATGCAATCATGACATAACACACTAAAGCATATAAATTTCTTTTAACCATCCAATACAAATTTATATTCTCTACCGAAAATTCGGCAAAGTTTCCTCTGTTTTTCGGACACCTGGCCACACAGCCTACATAACAACCATCAAGGGCTACATGCCCATCAAATCTGTATATCAATAGAATACAAAACAGTGGCCCAGAATATACAATCACATCCTACTAGGCATCCAGATAACATTTATAACACATGCATATGCATTCCTATCCAACTGCCATATCACATCACCATTGTACACCTTTCAATCTTCGCGGGAGGTAGTGCACTGAACCAGAGTCTAGCAAAGCTTTGGAGTCTGAAAAATATGGAAACAACAGAAGTGAGTTTCTAAGAAACTCAGTGAGTAAATAATCCCATAATCACAAAAAATCCCATATAAAAATCATATTTGAAAGTATATATAAAATATAGCCTTGGAAATGTGCTTACCCATTCTACAGTCGCAATCTCAATT
>JANHAO010006965.1:0-20692 GCA_026873985.1 Saraca asoca
AATGTATTTATCTGTTAATTGTCTATCAGGTTCTGATAAAATAAGGCCTTGAGCCTCGGTGTCCAGTTTATAGAGGAAACTCTGTCGAATTTTCGGCAGAAATAACAAAAAATTAAGGGTCAAAATGTATAGTTAGACTTGTAGGAGGTCTCCTACGGGTGATCTTCTATGCTGGTCACGGACTTGGGGATTGGGTCGTGACAAAATTATTTTCTCTCAAATATATTACCATTTTCTGTTAATTAACTATTCTATTGACTCTAAACATAAGAAAGTTAAGAAAATTATTATAGGCATTTTTTTAATTCTACGAAATGGATTAGCAAAGACCCGACGATAGATCAATTCAAGTAAGAAAAGAGCTAAGCTTACTAGATTATTAGTCACACGAGTAACAAAATGAGGCGGAAGCTCCAACTTATTAAGGGACGAGTCCCGGTTCACATAACCAGCAACTTGCTATTCGCGAGCTTGCATTAATAAAGGCAAGCTCACGAAATTCGTCCTCGCTGACTGAAGGCTAATAGTAACCCAACACGTAGACACAATGTCATGCTTAGCAATGAGCTCGCCAAGGGTAAACCTAAAGCAACGACCCTCTCAAACTTGGTTTGTGGGGCTAGTCTGCAAGAAGTAGCGTGCAAGGCCCATTTGCATAAAGTAAACTTCAGAAATTAGCCAGCAACCTGCAGAAGTCATTTTACAGTAGTTTAGACTGTCTTGTACATTTTTTTTGATGTAACAGAAATATAAATTATATAATTACAATTGTAACCTTGCCAGCCTCTATAAATAAAATGAGGGAGATCACTAAAAAGGAAGATTGAAAATCGCATACAGAAATTTGTAAATTTTTTTTCAGATTGATAAAACGCTACTGTGGACGTAAGAACTGATGCCACTTGATTTTAGCCGAATCACGTTAAAAATCTCTCTACATGCTTCTCTGTTCTTCCCTTTCATCTTTGTTAATTCAACCGAATTGGAGTTTGAGTTCTGAAGAACTCTTTTGATTAGCTGGATTCGAGATTGAACTAAAACCCATTGTCAACAAAAATAATGTGTCAAAAAATACTTTTTCTCAAACAAACCAATCCTCAAAAAATATAATATTTTTACATCAATTTTTAAAGGTAAATTTTAAACTTATTTCTTTGTTTTTCCTCTTTTGCATGGATTTCCTTTTTGTCATGCTTTGGTCTTTCTCTCCATTGACCCCTTTCTTTGGTTTAATTTTCTCCAACTTTTCAATACCACCTCCTCGCTTGTTACTCTATCCAAAGAAATTACTTCCTAGTAATACAGAACAACATACTTGTACTCTGACTTTTTCATGGTGATCTCTAACTTTTAATTTCACGGTGATCTCTTTTAATCTAATTCAAATTCGTCCTATTTATTTTAATAAATAAGACTTATTCAATTTCAATTATACGTATATTAAAGATATATTTTAAATAATTCACATATTACACAAAAAAAAATTGTGTGTGAAAAGATGAATCATCGCATTATTTAAAAAGGCTAACGCATATTGATTTGTTTGATGGTTGTGAGGCAATCTCAGTAAGAGGAAATTAAAAATGGGATGAAGTGTAAAAGGGACAAGACCAAGCATGAATTAATATTCTGGCATCTGACATTGGCATATTCCCAGGAGAGTAGGTACCACTTTTCATGTATATTTATTGAGTCTATCATATCTTCTTACCCGCTCCTTTATTAATTTCGATATCTCTTTGCTCGCCTCTATTACCTCATAAACACTTAGGTTCTGTATTTTGACCTTTCTTTTTAATTCATATGACAATATTGCCCCTTACAGTTTAGACTGTCACTTTTCATTTAATTATTACCCCCTATTGTAATGTGTTTCATTTATTGGAGTCGAAGCCAAAGTACATAGTGAATACCAATCAATAATTTTAAAACTGATCAAAATTATTTGAAAAATATTGTTAAGTTCAATTAATGTTATTGTACAATTTGAATTGAATAAAAAATTTAATAATTTTTTTTTGATTTTAAAAGTGTTAATTGATCAAAATTTCATAATCAAAACTGACTGATATTCTATATTTATTACACTTTAAATTTATATTTCTCTTATATTTTATGGATTTATTTAATAAATGAAACCTTCTGCTTTTATCCTTAGTTTTTTATACTTTAAAATATTTAGATTTTTTATTGTTTAAAATTATACTATAACACTAAATTTATTGTTAAAGAATTAAAAAAATTTCTATTAACAAATTTATATATAATTTGATAATTAAGCTTAACTGATCAAAATCGACTTGATCGATTTATATTAATTAGATAATATTATTTAATTAATTTTGATTGAAAATCTTGAGAGTATATTTTGAGAGTATTAATCAATTTATTCGATGACAAATCTGATGTTTAATTGTTTTTAATCCATCGTTGGGCACTCCTAATTGGTCAAAAGACTAAAACGTATAAAATTATAGGCTGTTTGATCTTTAATAAAAAAATAAAGCAAAAAGGGAGAAAAGAGAGAATAAGGTTTTCAAACTCAGAGTAATTTTCTAAAAAATTGCCTTTCATATTTTTTTCTCCTCTAAAAAAAAACCATAAAACAACATTTCTCATAATATATCTTTATCCAGTGAAATTTATGAACCAGAAATCAGGTCCATTATGCCAATTACCAGTGTACCAAGCCAATAATTCCAACAAATAATGCAAGTAACATCGTTCATTATAAACACATTATTTAACTAAAAAGTCAGGTTTTCTGTTTTCTAATTTACCCCCCATAATGATAAAAGAGAAATTACAGTAGACAGAAGGTTAATATTGACAATACAATCCGTGAAACATAAACACAGAGCTCATTTATAAGCCAAGCATTGAACTGAAGAGCAGTTAAAGCACAAGAGAGAATCAAAGGAGAAGAAGGTTCAAGAAGACTATGGAGGAATCATCAACAAAAGCACAAGAGGATGTCTCTGAGAAGAAGACATCCATATCAAATATTTACCATTCATGCCATTTTCTTCAAGAAGCACTCAAAGCTTTCTTCAGGTGTTTAGGTTTTGACTATGAGAGCAAAGAAGAGAAAACCTCTCCGCAGGAAACTTCTTCATATGAAGACCAAGTTGTTGAAAACTCTTCATACAACCAAAAAAGTTCACAAGAAACTTCTACAACTGAAGAACAAGCTGCAGATCCAGCAGATGTTCAGGAAAATAATTCAACTACTCAAAGCTCGTCGGTAATCTCCCCCCCCCCTTCCTTTTTTTTTTAACTTAATTCTTATGTTAATCCCTGATTATGTTTTTCTTAAATATTATATTATATTTTAATTCCTCTCGTCTGCATAGTGGAATAAATTCTAAAATTAGGAAAACTCATCTTACTACTTAAAAAGTTATAAATTACATGACTTAATTAAAATATAAAAACATCCTAATTTGATTGTTAGTATCACTTGATCTATTAATTTCTTTAGTAATTATTCCCAACATAGAGTTGCGTTGAAACCTTATATATTAATTGTGATTTTTAATTTTTAATGTGATTCAATTTGATTCAATTCTCTATTTAAATATTAGGTTCAAGAAAGAGCAAATATAAATAATTTATATATTAAGAGATAAAAATTATAATTATTATTTTTTTCTTAATTTTCAATGACATCAATTTTATTTTTTAAAATATTATATTTAATGCATTTTCTAGTTAATTATCATAGTATAATGAGTTTGTATTTTGATTGCAGTTAATAAGTGCAAGTGTATTTGTAAGGCATCGTCCCCGAAGGCCAGAGCTTAGTAAAGGAAATGATCCTCAAATCAATTGAGTGTATGCTGACTTTTCTGATGTAGGAATATGGACAGGTGGTTAGCACTGCATGTATTGTATTAATTTTCTGGGACTAGAGGTAGCCTTGATGAACATGTTTGTGTGCACTACAATGTTCATATGAAATTAGTCTTGTCGAAATCAGATGCATGGGACCAAAAAGAATAATGATATTTACGACTCCACTTCACCCAAATTTGAACTGAAGACATTTTGCGATATTTGTTCACCTATTGCCACGAATATTATATACCAATATTCTACGATAAATTGCATATTTCTAGGCCAAATCATTGATAATATAGTATCAAATAAGATATTATTGGAATAAATTAAAGTCTCTTCATTTGTTTTGGTTGGTTGATCGTCTTTAATCAAAGGGATATCTTAAATTATTGAGAGGTTTTATGCTTTTTTTACGTTGATTGGAATGTTTTGTCAATTGAATTCAATAAATTAATCACTGCTGTCATAAAAAAAATTATATTATTTCTAAGCAGTTGTATTAATTTTTTTTTTTGGCGCCTACAGCCCATTTACTACCTCCTTACGAATTAATGATAACTGGACCTAGAGATATTATCTAATAGTAAAGCCTTAACAATCCATTTTGTCTAAGACTGTGAGTGTGATTCAGAAGCCGCAATGCTCTTCGTCTCATGCAATTTCAAAAATAACAAAAACTTTGCAAGATGGAAGCAATAACCAGAGATTCGTCGTCACGATCCTCAACAGCATTCATCTCTGAACAAACTCCATCATCTCTTCCATATAAAAGGGTAATGAAAATTCGTGCGAGCATTTTGAATGCCACAAAACTCAATAGATGAAAGATCATAAGCTATGGCAGCCTCTTCAGAAGTGTCAAAAGTGCCTAACCAATGCCTTTCTTTGGTATATGGATTTCTAATCTCAGCAGCATATCTTCCCCATTGCCTCCTTTTGACCCCAAGATAGTCCGAAGATCTCCTTGAGCTTCTTCTATCAGGGTTTTGTAATTCAATGTGGGAAGATGATTTTCCATTGGCTTCTTGGTGATTCATAAAAACTTGAGTTGCCTGCTGGGTTTATATATAACCAATAGAATGATTAAGGGAGGCATATAAAATTAATAAATATGTGGAGAAAACATTACTTGAATTAAAGGAAGTGTAGTCTTTGAAACCCACTAAGCATGTGGAGCAATGAACTCATTGGTGCAAAAGACATTTGGGTTTTGATTTAAAAATGGGGAGAGTAAGGCAGGCAAGAATATATCATGAATTAATAATATAGGAGAGTGTATATTCATACTGACTTCTGCTTTTTTTCCTTATTTTCCTCCCTAATGATGTGATCGGAGTAGGCACGATGGCTAAATCAGTGCAATCATTGATCTCTTTGTCACGGGCTTTCATCAACTCATTTGGCCTTTAACTCAGTTTGTATATTTCCACAGTTGTAATACGAGTTGTGTAATTGTCATCTTCCATACCTGTACAGATGAGCACTTCTATTGGTAATTTCTATCTTGTACATTTGTCTCATTCTCGTTCAAATTTTTTAGAATTGAATCCAATATTCAGAATTTATATATTTCAATTTATTTTTATAAATAAATTCTAATATTTAAAAATAATGATTTTTGATTGATCTATAAATTAATTTATTTGTTTAAAACATGTTGAAAATTCATAGAGGTAAATTTTGATAGTATCATAATAAGTAAAATGATAATATAAAAGTAAAATTTTGATATAATATATGTTTTAAGTTAAATTTAATGAATTTTTGTAAAATCTTTGATAAATATGATATAATTTATAATCTAATGATTATATCAAAGAAAACCAAATTCTCAAAAAGTTTGGTGGTTGATGTAAGTCTTCAAAGTCTTGTTGTATCATTGATATTAATTTCTATATACTTTTGTATAAAGATATTGAGGACTTGAATGGTGTTGATAGTAAAATTTGATTTAGTAAACCCAAATCTTAATCAACTGGAACAGTTCCCTAACACCCTAAATTGCAAGCTAATAACATAAGTTTTAACAAGAAAGAGAGAGTGAGAAGAAGGAAGAGCAATGGGTATAGAAGCTTTTTATTGTGATTCAGCTAAAGCCAATATGACCCCTACGTCCACGGTGGTTTGTATTTTCTGTTATACGGTGGTTTCTTTGTGTAGCTCAAAAGAGTTACGATATCGGTGCTCCCTCACTGTTTCAGCAGAATGTTTGCATGCAATTTTTTGCTTATCCCCTTACAATGAGCCTCTCTCCCCATTTATAGAAGTAGAGAGGATTACAAGTATAATTTGATAAATTACAAAATGATTATTTCTGCCGCATCAGGTAATAAATACTAGGCGTCAGGCAATAAATGTTAGACAAATCATTGTCAGACTATTAGGGACTGATGTGTCGATTTTGGAAATACGTGCCTCTAATTGCTAGTTAGACTTCTATACCTATGCTTAACTCGTTAGCTTAGCGACCTGAGTTCATGCTGGGCGATTTGTTGGCCAAAGGGATTGGTCTCGTTATTGGATTCATCCAAAGTGAATCTCTTGAAGATGGTTGGGAAGCTGTGTTTTATTCAGTGAATTGGAGTCCTCCCTAACAAGTCGGGTTCCCACTTCAACCTTGCCCTGTGTCCTCAATGAGCTGGAGTCAATATTCAAAAAGTTGGAATTTTCGTTTTGGCCTCGTCTCACGTCCCAGGTTCACGGTTGGAAAGCTGGTACCCCTACTGAATGACCTCAGCTTTTGGATAATCTAGGCTTCTTCTGGCTAGACTCATCTCTCATTAGGTCTTTGCTAGCCCAATTGGCATTGTTCAGAAAATACCCACAACATAAGCTGCCATACTCTCAGTTCGCTTTGCAGACTGGGAGTTGTAGTTTGCTGGCAAAGTCCTTATTCACAGTCTGCAGTGTGGTCAAGTCTTTGCATTTAGTTTGTCACATTGTCATTTCAGGCTTCAGTCTTTCATTTCATCTGCACCAGACCATACCTCCTACTGTGCATGTTTCATAGCTATTGGCGTGGCAATCTTGTTTCCCTTAGAACCGTTTGATCAAGAATATCCAAATATCCTCTAGACTCTTCTATGAGGTCAAACTAGTCTATATAAGGCATGAGTCCTTGCTTCAAAGAATAATCAGATAGGTACATTGATTGAGCCCCCTCATATTTCTGAAGCTCTGGCCTTCGACAATGCCTCTGAGGCATTTATGGTCTGTTGCATGAGACTGCGATTCGTGAATGGCTTGCTGCACGTGGTTCCCATGGTGAACTCCTCCTTGAGGATTCTAGAATTTTTTCATAATCTCCTCATGGTGCTAACAAGTTTACCTCCCCCCCTTTTGCTTTTTTATCTTTTGGTAATCTAACCATTCAGTTTCTTCAAGTGCCTGGGAGTTGTAAGGCTGAGGGAGGAGCTTTCAGCTTATGGAGAGGATAGGAAAAAAGAGCTAGAATGGTCAAGCTTGCTTGTTGACCCTGTGGCTTGTTGGAATTCAAGCCTTCCAGCTATCTTCCTTTGCTTCCTTGCATAGTGGCGTTGGGCGTCTCCAGGCCTCCGAGTAGCTTGATGAAGCTGAAGGATGCTTTCCTTGCTTGGGAGGACTAGGAGAAATTGGAGCAGCTGCCCTGCCTATCTCAAATGTTTTTTCTCCTGCTTCAAGCACCTCAGGGATGCTCAAGTTAGACAATCCACCAGCTCGAGTAGAAGTTGAGGAAGGGTTAGAGCAGCTTGGCTTGGTTGTGGATCCCATGGCTCGTTGGGATTCAACTCTTACTCAGTCAACTATAGGCTTGCTTTGACTTGTATCCTTGAATCTTTATGTAAATTCACTTCGTTGAAAGAGGTTTTGTAATGAAACTTTGAGTAAGATTTTTGTTCTTCCATGCATGTCATATTGGTGACTCAGTAGGTTACAGATGGTAGCATGAATGAGTTTCTACAAACCATAACTCGATAAATATTAGACAAAATGAGTGCTCACTAGGTCAATCGATCTTTAATAACATTAATTGAATTAATATGAATGGAATTCAATTAATAAATCATGACTTAAAAGGATATGTGCCATGTTAAATGATCAATCAGTCGTATTATCCTATCTTAGTTAACAATGAATTCAAGCACCGGAGTGCCTTTATTGGCTAGGAGTCTGTGCATCGGAGTACTTGAGCGCCTTCACTAGGGTAGGATTGAATGTCTAGGTAGCTCGCACAGGTGCTTCTTAGTCTGCGCAAGAGTTTAGTGCTCAAGGCATTTCTTAGACGTAGCTTGCACAAGAGTGTGGTGCATAAAGCATTTCTTGGGCGTGAAGTCTCAGTATTGTTTGCATAAGAGTTTGGTGCATAAAGCACTTCTTGGACACGGAGTCTCAATATTGTCTGCATAAGAGTTTGTTGCCAAAGGTACTTCTTGGACACGACCCATGCAAGAGTTTGGTGTGTAAAGTACTTCTTAGATGTGGGGTCTTGGTATTGTCCATGTAAGAGTTAGGTACCGAAGGCACTTCTTGGATGCGGCCTATGCAAGAGTTTGGTGCGTAAAGCACATCTTGGAAGTGGGGTCTTAGTATTGTCCGCATAAAAGTTTGGTGCTAAAGGCTCTTCTTTGACGCAACTCACGCAAGAGTTTGGTGCATAAAGCACTTGTTGGACATGGGGTCTTGGTATTGTTTGTGCAAGAGTTTGGTGCCGCAGGCACTTTTTGGATGTGGCGCAAGAGTCTGGTGTGTAAAACACTTCTTAGACACAAGGTTTTGATATTGTCTATGTAAGAGTTTAATGCTAAAGGCACTTCTTGGATGTGGCCTGCACAAGAGTTAGGTGTGTAAAGCACTTGTTGGTCACGTGGTCTCAGTATTGTCCACACAAGAGTTTGGTGCCAAAGGCACTTCTTAGATGTGACCCACGCAAAAGTTTGGTGTGTAAAGCACTTCTTGGACGTGAGGTCTCGGTATTGTCCACGCAAGAGTTTGGTGCCGAAGGCACTTCTTGGACGCAGCTTGTGCAAGAGTTTAGTGTGTAAAGCACTTCTTGGATGTGGGGTCTTAGTATTGTCTATGCAAGAGTTTGGTGCCGAAGACACTTCTTAGACATAGGGTGAGTTAGGAGTTATGGTCCGTCACTTGCGTTCTGCAATCCTGTGATCGTTTGACATACTTTTGCTTACTTTGTCTGCAACTCTTTGATTTCTGCCACTAGCCTGTCATAACTACTCATGCTTCGGTAGTTGTACGTGCCATGCTATTGCCAACCTACTGTTGGCATTCGCCAAACCATCAGATCATGGGTAGCTGATGGGTTCATAGATCTAACGGTGGTGCTACACATCATTTAAATTGAAGGGACTCTTTTCTCTTTCTCACTTGTCATTTGAAACTTGAAACTCCTAAGCTCTTCTTACTTGTTCTCTTTGCCAAATCTTGCAATCATCCATTGTTGTTTGCTACCGTCAGTGCCATTTTGGCTTCACAGTTACTATTTGGGTTTTACTCATTGGAAGACACTTTTGCATGTATCTTCAAACTTTCTGCTTCTATTAATCACGGTAAGTCTTTCCCTCTTTAGCTCATGGTTTCTAAACTTATTTGTTTTGCAGTTGGTATGAGACTTGTTTGCTTGTGGTTAAGAAATCTGAATGTTGGTTGAAGTTGTTTTCCTGTGCATTTTCTTTTTGCCTAATTCGATTTATTTGGTTGTTCTGTCTGTAGATTCTAGGATTTTTGATTACCGTTTTGAGTCTTGTGTTTGTTCTTTAAATTTTTGTGGTTCAACTGCTGAGTCCCCTTTGTCTTCTAGAGTCTAGGTTTTAGATGCAGTGACCCAAGATGCACATGGCTTGTCACATAGGAAATTGTTAGCCTTAATTTTTTAGGTACGATCCATTTGTAGCGACCTAACCCTTCCTTTTCCTTTTGTGTAGATAGGCGTAGGTCATGGACGTCGGCATTACCAAAGAGGGAATGATGATGAGTCTAGCTCTTTGGCATAGGGGGTGAAGTGGGTGACACCTTGATGAAGTGACCTCAAGGAGTGGTGAGGTCATTAGGGACTTCACTGCTTGTCTAGACCCTGTTAAGGGTCAAGAGGCCATTGTGAGTCAGCAACCTTCTGATCGTCGAGTATTTAATATGCATGTTTCATCTGTCGGCTATTGCGAGCTCCTAACCACGGTCCAAACATATTAGCTCCACTAAGGATGCTGCATCATGGTACCCTTCCTAGACGATTGTGCTCCTTATCCACCTTAAGGGTTCATTGCCATTAGCTTTCTACACCTTGTCATTGGGCTTAGGTTTCTAATGCACCCATATATTGTTAAGTTCCTCAATAAAGTTAAACTTAGCCCATTCTAGCTCACTCTTAAGTCTTACGCCTAACTCACATCCTTGACATTAATATATTTAAGGAATAATCTCCTATTGCCGTCGGCCAAGGTCTTTTGCTACTTGTATAGCATTAGGAGCGCGATCTTATTGGATGAGATTTATTATCTCTCAGCTTAACTAACTGAGTATAAGAAGATATTGCCGTAGGGGGACGCCAAAGGGAAATCCAATGTGGAAAGTTATAAAACTCATTGGTTTTACATCTCATGTCCATCCTTACGCGACCTCAAAAATTTTAGTTTTGTCTTTACTCCTAATGAGTGAGCTGAGGACATGTGAGTTTAATGACTCGTTCACATTTACTTCTTTGATTCTAACTTTTGTCTTATTTTACAAACGGGACTGGTAAGCATCCAAATCTTAGGGTGAGGAGCTTGAGGTGTTGAACAAAATCTCGGCTGCAGATGTCCTCGAAAACAATTTACGATTCGACAAGAATCTCCTTTGTTCGTAGAAGCTTGCTTCGGCTTTAGATACTAAGCTTACAAGAGAGATAGGAATCTGACGGGTGAAAGAGGTTGGCCCAATAAATTTTGATGATTATGAGAAAATAATGAAACTCATCCTTAAAACATTACTGCTTGACCTTGATGAGGATGAGACCACATTGGCTTTAGATGTTGACATGGCTCTTATTGCTGAGAGCCAACCCTCAGCTTTGGTGATAACTCCTTTACAAGAGTTAGTTCCTACCTCGTAACCTGAGGTGACTGTTATAGCTGATGTCGCCACCCCTTCTGGGCCCCCCGCTAAGAAACAAAAAATGGACATGGGGAAGAAGAAGGTTACTGCCCGTAAGCACGTGACTCCAGAGGTCAAAGTCATGGAATGACTTACCAGGCCCAGATCTAAGATTGAGGAGTACCTTAATGTCTTTATGAACAATGTTGACACAATCTTAGGGCCTTGCAACAAGATCCAAGTGTTGGAGTTAGATAACTTCACCATTGGGGGGTTGGTAGGCTATGCATCCCGTCATGACCCGGTGGTAAGTAGAATCCTTTTATCCCAGTTCTTCTACTTTCTTTGTAATCTAACCTGACAATTTGGTTCTTCAGAACTTATTAACAATGATGAAGCTGGACGAGGCACTCCAAGGCTAGGATGAGGAGAAGGTGAATCTTATGAATGAGCTAGCCATCATTTTCGCTGAGGTGTTAGAGTTAAGGGAGAAGATTAAGGACGTTGAGGCTGTCCTATCTCACGAAGCAATGGATCACGAGGCCATTATGTTAAACCTTGGGAGGACAGTTAATGAGTTGGCCAAATGAGGATCGATTTGGACATGGCCCACAAATGCACTAAACGAGCAGTGCAGTGGGCCAAGATTGCAAAGTAGCAAGCTGGATTGGTAAAGCAACGAGCCAGGGAAGCGGAGCAACGAGCTGAGATTGCCATGAATGAGTCAAAAGTGGCTAAGAAGGAAGTTGCTAAGGTTAAAGTGGAGACTGCCTCGATAGTTAAGGAAGCAGCAAAGAAGGCAGAGTCTAAGACCAGCGTTGTCTTCTTTTACACCCTGTGGGAACAACACTTGGAATTGAACTTCTCCTTTTTTGGCAAGGAGGCTCTTGAGGTGGGGGAATGCTTCAAGAAGAGGGCTACTAAGGCAAGGTCTTCCAAGAAAGGGACAAGCCCTGGAGCTGAAGTTCCTCTCATCGAGGGTGCCATTGAAAAGGAGAGTGGTTTGTAGGTCATAGAAGCCACTGGTGACCAAGTAGTGGATATCCCTAGAGCTGCTCCTGCTAACCCTTTGCCTCAAGAAGGCTCGGCTCCCGAAGCTCCACCTCCTTGGGCTATAACTTTTTGTAACTTTGTATTTTTTTCTTTCAAACTTTGAAATGAATCTCTGAACTTTGTATGAATTAATTTTGTTGGAGTAAACACTGAATGAATTCTCATTTGCTTCTTTTCGATTTCCATGCTCGAATACATAAGACTTGATAAACTTGTGTAAGGATGAGTACTCAGTAGGCTGCTTCAGTCAATATTCCTCATATAATACATCACTTATTTCTTGTAAAACTTTATTGAGACTTTTATTCAGAAACAAATACAAATATAAAAATTCAAAGAATTACTTAAATGTTTATTCTTATTTTTGAATAATTTTTACAAATATTGGGGGTCTTTATTGATAGTAACGGCAAAAATGCTCAGTATTTCAAGTTCAGGGAAATTCTACTCCATTCATATTAGCCAAGTGGTAAGTTTCATTACCAATGACTTTTTTGATGAGGTATGGGTCTTCCTAGTTCGGTCCGAGGGTCCCCTTACTAGCTTTGCACGCTCCCGAAAGGATAAGACGTAGAACGAGGTCGTCAGGCTTGTAATTTCAAGCTCAAACCTTTCAATTATAGTACCTCGTGACCTACTATTGATAGGTCATCATCCTGAGGCGAGCTCTTTCTCTTGTTTCCTCTAAAATATCCAAATTTGCGATGAGCAGTTATCGTTATCTTCTGAATTAAAAGTAATCTTTCGTTACGATGCTACCTCAAGTTTCACAGGGATCATCACTTCACATCTGTATACTATTGAGAAGGGGGTCTCTTCTGTGGCGTTGCAAGTTATGGTTCTGTAGGCCTAGAGCACCTTCAGTAGCTTGTCTACCCATGCCCCCTTCTTAGCCTCCAATTTCATTTTCAAGATTCGTTTGATGATCTTGTTGATGGTTTCAACTTGCCCATTAGCCTGTGGATGGTTTATGGCTGAGAAGCTTTTTGTAATCTTAAGATTATTGCAAAACTTAATAAATTAATTGCTATTAAATTGGGTCCCATTGTCAGTTATAATCTGTTGAGGGACTCCAAATCTACAAATGATGTTATTCCATATGAATCTCTCAATCTTTGCAGATGAGATCTTTATGAGCTTTATTACCTTTGCCCATTTGGTAAAGTAGTCTACAACCACTACTGTATGTTTGCAATTTTTGCAAGTTGTAGGAAGTGGTCTAATTAAGTCCATGACCTAAATTGCAAAGGCCATGGACTAACCATTTATCACAAGTAGGCTAGTGGGGCTCGTTGGATCTTCATGAATCTTTAACATTTATTACACCTTTTGACAAACGCAACAGCATCCTGCTTCATCGTGGGTCAATAAAGTCCTCGTCAGAGAGCTTTTTGGGCCAAGGACGGCCCCTTGGTATGATTTCCACAATGGCCTGCATGGATCTCCTCTAGGACAGTGTCACAATTATTGCTATCAATGCATATTAATAACGGGGTTATGAACGCTCTTTTGTACAGTGCATTGTCACAAATGCAATATCTGATTACTTGAACTTGTAATTGCCATGCCTCGAGATTGTCTTTTGGTAACTTGCCATCCTATAAGTAATTGATGATTGGGCCCATCCACGAGTCTTAGGCCGTGGTGATTGTCATTACAATATCCTTCTGCTCTATGCTCAGTGATGAGAGGAATTCCACTAGGAATGCCCCTAGGAAGTCGACATCTTCGGTCGTAGCCACGCGAGCCAAAGTATCAACATGCATATTTTGGGCTTGTAGTATTTGGTTGACCTCATATGGTCGAAAGGAGCTTAGTAATTCTTAGACTTTTTGGAGATAAATGGTCATTTCTGACCCTTGAGCTTGGTATTCTCCCCTTACGTGATAAACAACAAGCTGTGAATTATTAAAAATCTTCAACTTTTTAGCTCACACCTCTTTCACCAGTCACAACCCGGCTAACAGCGCTTTATACTTGGCCTCATTGTTGGTGGCCAGGAAATTGAGTCTCAGAGCACAAAGGATCTTATCCCTTCTAGACTAATGAGAAGCACCCTTACCCTAGCCTTTTGTTTGCTCAATGACTCGTCAATGTACAGTTCCCACCATGGAGCTTTTGAAGTTTCCACCTCTTTTGGCATGGGCCTGGGGAATTCCACAATGAAGTATGCTAGAGCCTACCTTATGATCACCGGTCTGGGCTTTATTCAATATTGAACTAGGCAAGCTTGATTGCCCATTTGAGTAGCTAACCTGAAACATCCATATTTTGTAGAACTTGTCTTAGAGGGAACTGCATAAGCACTTCTATTCTACATGCTGAAAATAGGGTCGTAGCTTTTTTGATGCAATTATGAGGTAGTAGGAAAGTTTCTCCATAGGTAAGTATCTTATCTTAGTGTTTAGCGGTCTCTTGCTCACATAATAAATAAGAAACTGAGTTCCACCTTCTTCTCGCATTAAGGCTGCACTCAGGACATACTGGGACACTCCTAAGTAAAGGATTAGTTTCTTGCCCTCCTTTGACTTAGACAAGAGCGGAGCCCATCTAAGATATTCTTTGAGTCGTTGGAAGGCGACCTCACATTGTTGTGTCCATTGAAATTTCTTTACCTTTTTTAGGACATCAAAGAAGGGAATGTACTTATCTATCACCTTAGAGATGAATCTATTGAGCGCTGTGACCTAGCCATTTAAGCTCTGTACATTTTTGGCTCTAGTGGGGGATCTCATATCAATGAGAGCTTTAATTTTCTTAGGATTTGCTTCGATCCCCCTATTATTTACCATAAAGCCAAGGAACCTTCCCGAAGTGACCCCGAAGGTGCATTTATCCGAGTTTAACTTTATTCGATATTTCCTTAGGATTTGAAACATTTCTCCTAGATCATGGACATGGTTGGCGACCTATTTAGATTTCACCAACATGTCATCCATGTACACTTCCATCATTTTCCAAATTTGGTCTTTGAATGTCAAGTTCACTAACCACTGATAGGTCGCTCTCGCATTCTTTAGCCTGAAAGGCATGACTTTATAGCAGTACAATCTGTGGTCAGTGATGAACAAGGTGTATTCTTTATCTTGTGTGACATGGGTATCTAATTGTATCCCGAGTAAGCATTCATGAAATTGAGGAGTTGATGTCCTACCATCGCATCCATGAGCTGGTCAATTTTGGGCAACGAGAAGCTATCTTTTGGGCATGCCTTATTGAGATCCATGAAGTTAATACAGGTTCTCCATTTTCCATTCTTTTTCTTGACTAACATAGGATTGGCTACCTAGGTCGGGTAATGGGCTTCTCAAATAAACTTGTTGGCTAAAAGTTTATCCATCTCCTTCTTTAAAACTGCATACCATTTGGCGGTCATGGGCCTTCACTTTTAGCGGACTGGCTTATAACGAGGGTTTATGTTTAATCTGTGTGACATGACCTTTGGGTTGATTCTAGTCATATCTTCATGATTCCAGATGAAGATGTTAAGATTTGATTTAAGAAACTTAATCAACTCCGTCTTCACATCTGGGGGTAGATTTCTTCTTACTTTAAGGCATCTTTCAGAATCTGCCTCACTGACCTGAATATCCTTGAGCTCTTCTATTAGACCAATCATCTTTTTAGCATCTATTTCATGAGGGTCTAAGTCGTGGCTGACCCTAATCGAGCTTGCAGGTCACAACTCTCCTTTAGAAACCATGTCAATTTTGTTCCCTCTTACCCCTATTTCAACCACATCTTTGTAACATCACTTGGCCACCTGTTATTCTTGTCATACACATCTAACTTTGTTCAAGGTTGGAAACTTGATGGTGAGTGTTTTAGGTGATATGGCCATGTCTAGGATGATCATTATTGATTGCCCCAACACCACATGGTACGTTGATGGAAAATCAATGATTAGAAAATTAATAAAGGCTGTGGCCTGGTAGTTCGAATCTCTGAGGGTAATTGGAAGTCTTATTTGCCACACGGGTATTACTGTATCTCCCATGAAGACAAAAAGAGGTTCTGGGGAAGGGTGAAGCTGTTAGAATTTATTCCCATCTGGCCAAAATACTATTTATACATCACATTTACCGAGCTACTTGTATTGACCATGATTCTTCACACTTTGTTATTACTAATTCTGGCCTGAATGACCAGTGTGTCATTATGTGGAGAATGTACTCCTCATGTGTCTTTATTAGTAAAGGTGATGTAAATAGAATTCGTTCTAGCCTTTTTTGCCGACCCTCCAGCTATATCGCGCTTTGCAAGTAGAACATGACCTATCTCTTGTACAAATCGCTTGTGTGACCTCTTTGATGTCTCGGCAATATAGGGTCCACCATGAATGGTAAATATGGTTTTAATTGAAGGTGCCTCCTTACGATCAGGGGTTTGCTGATGCTGGGTCGGTTGCTGAGGTCATTGTCTTGAGGGTCACACCACATAATCCCTCAAGCGACCTCTCTTAATGAGGTCATCGATAGCATCTTTGAGCGACCAACAATTTAAAGTATTGTGCTTGACTTTATTGTGGTGGGCACAAAATTTATTCTTGTCTCTTCACCTAAAGGTAGCTTTCATTGGCCCGGGTCTCTCGAAGTCTTCATTATCCCTTTCTATTGTGAAAATTCTTTCTGGAGTGTCCAACAAAATGCTATAGCTATCATAATGACCCTACCACAGTGGTCGCTCACCCCTGGCATTCTTCATGACTTGGCTATTAGAACCTTTTTTTGATCTCCTCTGCTATTCTCGCCATTATTCCTCTTCTTGCTCCAATTGGAGCCACCCACCTCGTCTTTCTTATTGGGTTTTCTTGTGACAAAAGTCTCCTCCCACCTTATTTCTTTGCCGGCTCGATCATAAAACTCGCCCAAGCCTTTTACTGGAGACTTGTATATGTTCTCGTAGAGCTTGTCGTCCTTATGAAGCCTAGTCAAAATGGCTATAAGGATGCTCTCATCTGAAGGGTTCTTGACATTGCAAACCTCATGTCTAAATTGAGCAATGTAATCCTTCAGTGATTCATCTTTTTGTTGAAAGATCATTTCAAGGTGGCAGGATGGGAAGAGTTGCCTCTTTAGTGCCTTGTACTAGTTAAGAAATTTTGTTTGGCATTCATCCCAGCTATGAATGTTGCAGGCAGGAAGACTCCTGAGCCATGTTCTGGGTATTTCCCCAAGTGTTGTAGGAAAAATGCTACATTTGATCAACGGGTTCATAGTTCAGAGGTTCATTTGGACATTAAACGCATTGAAATAGTTATATGGATTGATATTGCTATTGTATGGTAGGATATTAGGGACTTTGAATCCTTGAGCAAGAGATTCTATTTTAATCTCTTGGGTGAACGACGTCCTTTCCTCATAACTAGCTTGGCTGTTCTGAGCCACAGGTCTTTTTTCTAACTACTTCACCCTCTAAAACAGCTCATCGATCACTGGGTCTTGAGTTTCAGACCATCGATTAGTGGTGCGATGGTTTCTATCATCCTCCTAATCACGAGAGTGGTGATTTGAGTTTTTATGCTTTCTACTATGTTCTTGACCTAGTGAGTGGTGATCTAATCTGCGCCCTCGATCGGTCCCACTCAAGCTTCTTTCTTGGTGCAAGCTTTGAGGTGGCTGATCATCTTCTTCATCATCTTCACAGACTCCATGGACTTCTAACCTCAATTGTGAGTTGGACGAGTGGACAGAGCTAGCTCGTTGACGTTATTCTTTACTAGGCTTCTCCTACCAAGCTCCTACTTGTTGAGGCTCTCCTCTGGGCACAACAACTTGGGCTTGTCCTTAGGCACCCAGGGCTTGTGCTTAAGCCAAGGTTTTGACCATACTAGTCAACTCCCTCACCATGTTTTCAAGCGTTTCCTGACGCTGGAACCATGCTTAAACTCCATTAGCATCAAAGGCAATGGGTTAATGGGGAGTGAAAGGTGCTATGCCAAGAGCAGCATTTCTTGTTGGGAGGACAAAGCCTCCAGTCGGTAACACTTCTCGTTGTTGTTGTACTTGACCTTTTGGCTAGCCAGCAGCAGTGTCAGAGCTTCTAGTTGTTCTTCCTCTTGTCATTATGTCTTTGTAGTAAATCACAGAAAGAAAGAAAATAGTCTGGGGCCCTTCCTTCTAGCTCCAAAATATTGATGGTAAAATTTGGTTTAGTGAACCTAAATCCTAATCAACCCGAACAATTCTCTAACACCCCAAATTATAAGTTGATAACACAAGTTTCAATAGGAAAGAAAGAGTGAGAAGGAAAAAGAATAATGGGCACAGAAACTTTTTATTATGGTTCGGTTAAAGCCAATATGGCCCCTACGTCCACAATGGTTTGTATTTTCTGTTATATGGTGGTTTCTTTGTGTAGCTCAACAGAGTTACAATATCAGTGCTCTCTTACTGTTTTAGCATAGAGTTTGCATGCAATTTTTTGCTTCTCCCCTTACAATAAGTCTTTCTCCTTATTTATAGAAGTAGAGAGGGTTACAAGTGTAATTTGACAAGCTGCAAAATGATTATTTCCATCGTGTCGGGTAATAAATGCTAGGCATCAGACAATAAATATTAGACAAATTATTATCGGACTATTGGGGGCTGATATGTTGGTTTTGAGAATATGTGCCTCTAACTTTTGGCTAGACTTCCATACATATGCTTAGCTTGTTAGCTTAGCGATCTGAGTTCGTGCTAGGCGATCCGCTGGCCACAGGAATCGATCTCGTTATTAGATTCATCCAAAGTGAGTCTCCTGAAAGATGGCTGGGACGCTATGTTTCATTCAATGAACTGGAGTCCTCCTTAACGAGTTGAGTTCTCGCTTTGACCTTGCCTTGCGTTCTTAACAAGCTGGAGTCAATCTTTAACGAGCTGGAATTTTCATTTTGGCCTCGTCTCACGTCTTGGGATTCGTGGTTGGAGAGCTAGTACTCTTACTGAACGACCTTAACTTTTAGATAATTTGGGCCTCTTCTAAATGTACTTGTTTCCCATTGGGCCTTTGTCAATCCAATTGACATTGTTCAGAAAATACCCACAACAAGTGGTATAACGATAAATAATTATGAGTATATGTGATTATTAATATATTGAGTATGTGATTTCATGTTTGGATGACATTGATTTTTTTTTTTTAAGAGAGAGTTGATGTTAAAATACTTTTAGGGAGAGAAAATTGATTATTGAGAATAAATTAGATAAAATAGCTTATTATTCTATTGTGATTTTGAGTCGATTTTTAAATAATTCTAAAGACTAAAGGCTTAACTAATATATTAGATAGAACTGCAGCCGGACAAATATATATATATATATATATATTAAAATGCATTAGAAGATTGATCCTGTATTTTCAATCTCCTTTCTATCTAAACCATAACTCTTAAATAAGAAAAAAGCTTATCCTATTACATGGCCCACTACCCTATTTGAGTTAGGCTTGATAGGCTTATGGCTAGTTAGCATACGTTGAATTGGGCTTGATGTCAACTTAATTTTGGGCTTTTTCATTCCTTCACCCTCTCACTCCAACCCCAGTAATTATTCTTCCAAAAGTTGTTTGTTTGAAGGCATAAGTAAAGACTAATTGTTTCTTCAGCTTTAATTCAAGCCATTTCGAGTTAAAAAGAGGAAGAGAAAAAAAAAAAAGAAAGTAAAAAAAAGAGGGAAATTCTTTTCCTTTTTTATTTGAATATTTAAAAAAATTTAAATTTTTAAATTTGAAGAAAACAATAATATAAGTATTAGAGAATTTTAAAAAATTAATAATAAAATATTTATTCTCTTCTCCTTCTTAATCAAAATTTTTAAACAATTAGAATTATGATCTAATTTTTCTTTCCATGCATCTTCTCTGTCTATGGCATGTTATTCCGAATTTTCTTAGCATAATATTGGAAAATTAATCTTATTACTATGATTCAAGCAAGAATGTTTTGTGGTAGATTTTCTTATAAAATGAAGCCCCTTCATTTTTTTTTTATTTAGTTTTTGTAGCTTATTTCAACACGGCCTTTCGATCACTCCTGCAAACATAACATTTGGGAGTTAGCATTTCTTTTGGATACTTTGAATGTGCAAACCGATGTTTGACTGTTAATATTATTTTGTTCTAGAAACTCTAAATAAGGAAAGAATCGAGGAACCGTAGATTAAGTTTAGCAAACTTCATGTCTCCATTGAATGGGAAGGAGATTCCTTAGAAGACTAATAAAAAGGGATTGCTGATAAGAATTTTATTAGTTTTAAATATTAATTTTAAAAGAATTTTAATTTATTAAGTAAAAAAATTATATATTTTATTATATTTATTGAATATTAATAATAAATGAAATTAATATTTGAATGACTGCAAATAATCAATTTAATATTTAAACGTGAATAAAAGTTTATGAATAGAATGTTTAAATCTTATACTCTTTTATGAATGATCTTATCAAGTAAGGTATACAAAACATTATTTGATTGAAAATAACAATCTAATCATTTATTTAAATTCTCATATATATTATTTTATTTTATTTATATCTCTGTACTTACATATAGGATGAGACATTTTATATGCAAGGAAAAAACTATTGACTTGTGAAATTTTTTTTTTTTGTAACTTTCAGAGAAAGTTTACGACATATGAAACAATTTATAATTTAAAAGAAAGTCTTATTAAATTGTAAATTATATTTCAATGGTAATATTTTATGATTATTTATTTTATTTTATATTATATAAGAATGTAATATTATTTT
>JANHAO010006966.1:0-20727 GCA_026873985.1 Saraca asoca
ATGTGATATGGCAGTTGGATAGGATTGCATTTGTATGTGTTGTACATGTTGTCTGGATGCCCAATAGGTAGTTGTTGTGTATAGTTTGGGCCACTGCGTATATGTTATATGTTATACAGGTTTTTTGGGCATGTAGCCCTTTGTATTTTGTATATGGCCATGTGCCTGGGTGTCCAGAAAACAAAGGAAACTCTACCGAATTTTCGATAGAAATAATAAAACTTCTATTGATTGAATAAGGGAAATCATGTGCATTGGTATTATGTTGTGTTATATGGTAAGGCTTGTAGGGGATTTCCTGAAGGAAAAGGGTTCCTGAAGGTGACCTTCTATGCCGGTCACGTTCCATAGGTTGGGTCGTGACACAGCTAACTGTTCCTTTTAAATTTGCTATTTCTAGGGGCTATTTAAAGTTATTTTTGGAAGAAAAAGTTAGGGTTAAAGCTTTGTTAAAGTCTGATTACTCTAGTATTTGCCTTCCAATTAATTACTAGACCTTTGTCCAAAATTTGAATTATATGTCTTTATTGATGGTTGATTATGGTAATCAGTCAACTAAAGGTTCTGAAGTCCAAACTGTTGTAAAAGATGGGAAAATGTAGGAAGATAGCAAAAGAAAAAAGAAAGAAAAATAGAGTGATCACACAAGTTTTTAACGTGGTTCGGCTGAAGCCAGTGTAACCCTTACATCCATAGTGGTTGTATTTTACTTTTATATGGTTGTTTTACTATTTAGACTAGCATAACAAGGATATAAATGTTCTTTCAATATTTTGATACAGTTTCAGTATGTATTTTCACCCTCTCTTGTTATAATGATTTCTCCTCCTATTTATAGAAGTAGAAAGAGTTACAAGTATAATTTGATAAATTTCCAATATGTCCACTCAGCCGTATAGGGCAATAAATGCTAGGCAAATCATTGTCAGACTGTTGGTGGCTAATGTATCGATTTTGGGGGTTGGTTTGTCAATTGGGAATATGTGCATCTAAGTACTGACTAGTCTTTGAAATTCCACACTCATCCTCGGGGAGTTTGCTCTATGGCCTGAGCTCATCTTGCAATCTAAGCTCGCACTGGGCAAGTTGCCTGCAAGTCCAGCAACCTTGCTGTAGAGGGCATCGGGTCCTTCTTTACAAGACTAATCCATTGGGCCTTTGCCAACCCATTCCATCTTGGTCTAGATATGCTCACAACAAGCTTTGACTGCACACTTTATAAATAATGAATGGAAGTTGTAGAAAAAAATCCTTAATTTCTATCTCATAGCAAATTGTAAGGGGAAACCATAGGTAAACAAATTGAAACATGCCTGAACAAGTGGGGTCTAAGGAGGGTTTTTAGTTTAACAGTCAACAATGCTAACTCTAATGATAAAACCATAGCATATTTAAAGAAAAGAATTTAAGAACTAGAAAAGGGTAGTTATGAATGGGGAATTGATGCATGTTAGGTGTTATGTCAATAAGGGATTGAAGGATCTCTATTTCTCCATATTAGCTATTAGAAATGTTATGAGATATGTGAGATCCTCTCCTACAAGGCATTCTAAGTTTAAAGATGCCACTGCATAAGAGTACATCACTTATAAGGCTTTGGTGTGCCTTGATGTTCCAATAAAATGGAACTCCACTTATATGATGTTAAAAACTGCTCAAAAGTTTCAAAAGGCATTTGACAGATCAAAGGATGAAGATATAGATTACTTGTTGCATTTTCGTGAGAATGATAAGCAAAAAAGCCCTCCAAGCACTGAGGATTGGAATAATGCTAGGGCCTTTATCAAGTTCTTTAAAATATTTTATGATGTTACTCTTTCATTCTTTACATCATTGTATGTGACCTCAAACATTGCATTTATTCATCTTTCTTTGGTGCAAAGTGAGATAAATGATTGGACCAAGGATCAAAATTGTGATTCTGTTTTGTATTTCATTGCAATGGATATGAAAAAATGTATGACAAGTATTAAAATTAAAAACATGAATTTAATTTTTTGCGCCAATATCCTAGATCCAAGGTATAAATTGACTTACATCAAGTAGTCTTTTGGGGATATTTGTGGGGAAAAAGTGGTCAAATCAGCTTTTAAAAAAGTGAAGGATGAAATGGGTAAGTTGTATGAGTGGTATGCTATATGGATAGCCAATCACTTCATCTAATGATGTAATGGGGTCATCTTCATTTAAAAGGGCTAAGTATGGGCTACCAGTTGCACACAAGGTAAGAACTATAATGTTTAGGCCACACTTGAGACAAAAACATATAATTGAAATCCAGAATGAGTTGGAAAGGTACTTGAATGAACCATGTGTAGATGAAGATGATAACTATAATGTGTTAGCTTGGTGGAAATTAAATAAGTCAAGATTCTTGGTTCTTTCAAAGATGGCAAAGGATTTGTTAGTTGTTCTGGTCTCAGTAGTAGCTTTAGAATTTGCATTTAGCATAGGAGGGCATGTTTTGGATATCTTCAGAAGCTTCATTTCCCCAAAGATAGCTAAGGCATTAAATGCACTCAAAATTGGTTAATGCCCATAAAATTTAACTTCCTAAATTCAATGAGGAACTTGAAAAGATTGAAGTGATTAAGTAGGGTAATGATATTTATAACATTTTAAGATTGTTTATTATTTTGTTGTACTTGTCTAGTTTATTTCTTGGTTAAATTTGTGTTTCTATTTTATATTTTTTTTGCCAGAGGTAATGGCAGCAACAACTACATCAACTGGTGGTAGTTCTTTTAGAATTAGAAAAATAATAGGGCTAGTTCAAGTGAAAGTAGTGAAGGGTAGCAATAGCAGCAAGGGGATTTACAACAACCTATGGTTGTTGACTAATATGATGAAAGGTTAGTTTATAATTTTTGTTTTTTTCATTTCCTTGTTGAATACTTGAATTATTGAATATATGATGACTAGTTTTTATTCTTTTTTTTCATAGGTTTCTTCTACAAATTGTGCCTCTCAAATCATTTTTGATAAATGTGATATGATACCATCTAGTACTTATTCTAGGACTTTTTTAAATGGATCCAGTTAATATTTATAATGCAACAAGGGCTAGCACTTTTTTTGGATAGTGTTGGCCTTTTTAAAATGGTGCATAGATAGAATACATTTTTGGGTTGCCACTAGTACAGTTTGTGTGGCAAATGGTATAGATATGAAGGCATTTTTTGATTTCTAGTATAGATTTGACATATGGAAAATTATCATCATGTTGTCTTAATGCCTGGGTACTGCATAGTTACATAAGGCAATATGTTTTAGGAAAAAAATTGATGTTTTTTTGCATTCTAGTTTTAGCTTATATGTTTCTGCCATTTTGAAACAGTTTATTCATTGCTATTAGTTGTTAGCAGTGTAAAGAATTCTACTATTCTAGTTACAAGACAATGAAAATGACTTTCAAACTTGATTAATATAATATTGCCATGTTTCAAATGTTTATTATATTTAAATAGTATTACTATATATTTTTTAATTTTTAATAAATTTCAGACTTATTTAATCTAGTTTGTGTCTCTGTGACTCATTAGTGATGGTATATTTATTAAAAGATTAAATTGAACCTAATAGGCAAATAAAAATCTTAATATGAGAAGGTCAGCTGAATATTGTAAAAAAATAAAAAGGAAAAAAGTAAATGGTTGAACCGTTCTAGACCAACTAATTTGGTTAAATATAATTTGAACATTGATTTCAGTCGATTATAACATTTCTAATAAGCCATTTGGTTAGGAACAATCAGTTGGCATGCAAATCCAAACTAATCGAATCCGAATATTGCACACCCCTAACTCTAGCATTTTAAATCAGAGGAAATTGAATCAAGAGATTGTTTCCCTACCGTAGACTCTAGGTTGTTACGAGTCAAATTTAACATATAATTTGACAACTAGTTAATCAATAGGTTAGTATATATAGAACGTTGTGTGTGTGTGTGTCCAATTTGAGACCCCTAGGATAGGAAGATCTATGAGTCATTAATTTTGTATAGAGTACTCGTATAGATATTTCAAATGAAAGAGTTTTTTCTTTTTTCAAAATTTTTCAAGCTTGGTTATCTCTGAATGACCATTCCTTGTATATTGGTTTACTTGGATTGTATATGTTTACAAGATACTAACACCGATACGTATCTACAATGATCATGCATGATACCTAGATAGCATCAATATTGATACGTATCATATCAAATACAATATAATATTAAGATATTGCAAATTTTAAAACATTAAAGATACGGATACAATAAGAATATCACAAATAAAATATTATAAATATATTATATATATATAAATTCACTATAATTAATCATTAGTGTATTTTTAAAAACGTTAATTAAAAATAATTTTTGAATATATATTAGCACACATAATCAAGTTTTTCATCTAATTTTGAACAAAATAAAGTAAATTTATTAATCAATAATAAAATATACATACTATCAAATATCTCATATAAATACGTATTGTATACAAGTATAACATAAGTGTTCATGTCATATTACTGTAATTTCCTGTCTTTGCTTACTATCCTCATATTACCTTATTACTATTCTTCAAAACACAGTGTATGTGCATAATACAAAGCAAGCATGCCTAAGATTAGAAAGGAAGTTTTTATGTCACAAGTTGGCCTTATGAACCTATTTAATAGGTAAACATGGAGAAAATCAAGCATGGAGAAAAGGTCATGTGATCTGAATTTGGAATCAAATGCACTTGTAGATTATTTTTCCTAACTTTTCTGTTTTTTAGGATATTTGTGTCTTTTTGATATCGGTTATTTGTCTGATATGAGTAAAAAAGTACATAATTATTATCCTTATATTTTTATTTTCACATTTGTATATAGCATATTAGAACCCGTCCGAGTAGAAAAAAAAAACCTTTATGTCAACTTGAAAAAAGTATATTTACTTGTATTATTAGGGTTTTTGCTTAGAATACTCTTTAAAGAGGACGCATTTGATAGGGGTGGCAAAATGGATAGATGTCTATGAATCCATCCATTTTTGGATTAATCCAAATCTATCCATAATATTTACTAGGTCAAATGGATGGATAAAATATTAATCCATTTAATAAAAAGGATCATTAAAGTTCCATCTATATATATTCATCATCCATCCAACTTAATTTTTATTTAAAATTCAAAATAAATATTTTTTAAATAAAAACTATTATATTAAATTAAATAAAAGTAACAGTAAAATAAAAAATCTCAAAATCCTAATATAGTCAAGCACACTGATAGGCCTAGCAACTGTGACTCACATCCATTTATCCATCCTTATTATAACTCATCTATATTAGCTTTTATATATTTATGAGTTGGGTTATTCTTGACCTTGTTAAATAAGAGCTATATTAAATCAATCAATAGATAACTATTTGTTTATTTATATTTATGTTTAATATTTTAATAGGATACAGAAGATGAAATATTTAGCATTTTTTGTAGGATAAAAAGGATTGTATATTAAGCATTTTGATTTTTGTAAAGATACTTGCAACTGAAATTTTTTCTAAAAGTCAATTAATATTTATTTATATAATATATTCAACTTTAGTTTTTTATTTAAATATTAGTGGATGATTATTTATTTTTAATAAATTATCAAGTGTTTTTAAAAGAAATGCTAATTTCAAATAAGGTGTACTTTTTTTATTCTTGATATTTTAAATTTAAAGGAATGTCAATTTTAGATCACATTTATTCAATTTTTATTTTTATGCATGTTGTATATATATATGAAGAAAAATTTTAAGGTAAAAAGGGAAAAATATGATAATAAAAAATATTTTTTCTCAGTTTATTACTTTTTATTCAATTTTGTAATATAGATAAAATATTTTTGAAATATAATATAAAATTTTAATATTAAAAATTTTATTTTTTAATGATTGAATTAAAATATAATTTAGAATTTAATAGTAAAAATTATTTTTTTAATAGTGACAACAAAATATAATTGTAATGGTTTTGAAAAATAATGAAAATAAAAATAATAAAATAAAATAATATAAAAATAATGATTATTAAATGGATAGATTGATGGATTAAGTCTAACCTTTTATGTAAGGGTCATGGGTCAATCCATGACCTACATAGAATTTTAATTGAATCATAAATAAATAAATGAGTTATTGTCAATCTATCTATTAGTGATTCAATCCAAATCCATTCAAACCATTCATTTGATACCCTTAGTGCCCAGTGACCTAGATAAACATTATGGCACAGGCAAAGAATCAGAGTGTGAAACTTAGAAACTCCTCCTACACACTCAAGATTATGTAATGAGACATATATTAATAAAATGGAGTTATTTCTCTCCTTATTTTAAAAAGTCTTTCTCGGTATACACTAAAGGCTTCTTGTGTGGTACATTCTTTAAGACTCAATATGTGTTAATACTTTGACTACACGCTCATGTTTACTTGCAAACATGTTGCGCATTGGATTTTACTTGTATAAGTGACAAAATCCTCAATTTTTCATTTATCAATCCAAGTGTGGCTCAAATTTCTTAGAAAATTGGCATGTTAACTTGGAGTTGGTGACATGCACTGCACAGTTTTGGCTAGAAAGCTTTTGGCCTGTGACAGTTGGTATTAGAGCTTAGTTGTGCTACAAAGAGCATATCAAGTGGGCTATGATTAGGGTAGATTCAACTTGTTGAACACATACAAGGCTAGTGAGTGAAGTGAAAATTTATCAAATTAACAGAGAGATGTTGTTAAGGACTTGACCAAGAGCATTACAAAAGATTGGAGCGACTCAAAGGCTAGTATGCAAGATATTGCATTTGAAGGAATGTTAATGATGCATCAAATGTAAGTGTGTGCAAAAGTCAGTAGACTTACTATACAACATGAGACATTAATTTTGCGCTCATTCATAGTAAGAATTCGAAAGGATGCAAAACTACTTGAAAGAGTGAGTGAATTAACAACTTATCTAGCATGAATGAGCCCCAAGAGAAGCCTTGATCTTATTGAGAAAACTTAATCATGTCCATGAGGGACAAATTAGCTACTGATGAAGCCTAGAGGGTGAAGCCACAGTCGTACTAGAGAATGTGGCCACAGTAGACCATTGACATATCTTGCGAGATGACACATCTCTTTTAACATGTTGAGCAAACTAATCTTATTAGAGAAGTCCAAAATCCTATCAGAGAGCATGCATTTTACTCGGAAGAGTAAACTTGAAGGGGATAAAGATAATCTAGACGGGATCAATTGTGCACTATTACAGGGGTGTAATAAGCAAGCTACAACACTTATTCACAAGATTTGAAATGAGATGCTAGAGAGCTAGCACATCATAGTTGCATGAAAAAAAAACAATGATACTTAATGTAGTAAGCTAAAGCTATATAATTGCATAGTGGAGTAGCAACAATGACCTCAAGGCATAGCGGACTAGCAATACATATTCACAAGACAAATTTTACAGTAATGACTAGGAGATTCACAATTGCTCATGCATAGGTAAAGTGAAACTTGAGCTAGAGTGGAGGATGCTCGATACTCAACCCCTATCAAAGTTGTTGATATGTGGGAGCCATCATGAAGATGGGGTAAAAAATGAGCCATTAAGAGAATTGTCACACCCCAATCCCGGGCACATGACCGGTGTAGCAGGTCACCCGTAGGAAACCTACTACAAACCTGACAATGCACATGTCACACTAATACATATAAATTACTTTAACAGATGAGTATAATATTATTATACTCTACCAAAAATTCGATAGAACTTCCTCTGTAATTTGGACACCTAGACACGTGGCCTTCTCAATAAATAACAAGGGCTACACGCCCATTACAATCTGTACATTGTTACACAATACATATATATATTTTATTCAGTGGCCCAGACTAGACATTACACAACTTACTGGGTGGCCAGGACTCAAACATGCATTATACATTCCTATCCAACTGCCAATTCATTGTATCATATTATACCTTTTAATCTCCGGGGAGGGTAGTCAATAGGACAGAGGGAACTTGAAGATTCATCTGGCTCTAAAAAACATGAAAAAAAAGACAGTGAGTTTCAAAGAAATCCAATGAGTAAACAATCTCATGCTCACCTAAAATTCTCATTTGAAAACATAAATAAGTATAAATATAGCTGTATATGTGTGCTTACCCGTTTTGCAACCATAATATCAATACACATGTAAAAAAAACTATAAATTAGTAAGAAAGTTATTTAATAGAAACATGTTATTCAACAACATTGTAGTAAATAAGGGAGAAAACCAATAACTTTCTAAAATTTTTATTTAAAACCCAATATGGTAAAACATACTATTGGATTCCCAGTGAACAATTACAAGAGGTAACCAATATAACATAGCATAATCATTTGTCATGAGCCACCCGACACGTCTGCCGAATGCTCATGAACAACTAAACATCTCTATACACATCCATCCTTATTCACTCCTGCCCAGGGAATATACAAGTTCCCAAGTGCACTTGAGGGTTACCACTCAATTTTCAATAGATCTAGTATCTTAATTATATTCCAATCACATCACAAAGCATAAAAATTTTTATACAGGTAAGTAGCAATGTCAAAACGTATTTAAATCAATCAAAGCATTTTCAAAACCAACTAAAGCATTTCCATTTCCATCTTCATTCAAAACGTAGGAAAACAATATCAACACCTGGATTCTAAGGAAACTCCTATTGGTAATCGTGACATCATCAGTATTTCCTTTTCGCTTATTACACGTATCGAATACTCATAATAAAACAGGATAAAAATACATATTCATCGTGGCAAACCATTTTCATAAACATATATAATGTACAAATAGATTTATAAATCACGTAATCATGTAGTAAAATGCCATTTTCTCAAGGCAAAACAGGAATACATTCTCATCACGATAAATTATTTCCAAATACCATATACCAATGAAATTTCATTATTCCAAAATAAATCATAATATCATATCATAAAAATCATTTCATATTTAATGGGATTATCAACAGAGCAAGATCATCTACTCACCTCCAAGAGTACAGAACTGCCTACCAAAAATTCTGCTAGGACCTTGCAATTGAGACATAAACAAGCTCTACACTACTATAGGGATATTCCTAAACCAAATTAACAACGAAATTTACAATTTTATCAACATAACATTTTGGGTTTCTATGCAATTTTCTTGACATCTTATTACACAGTTACTACAAAATAAATCTGATGACCTAGGATTACTCACCATGTCCAAATGTATAAGCTGGGAGCTCATCGCTGGCCAGAGTCTCGTTGGCGGGCCGAAACAGGTGGCTAGCTGAATAGGAGAAAATGGAGTGGCTCCAAAATACAACTGAGCTCAACCAACCGTAGGGGAGCTCCGGTGAAGTAAAAGTGGTTCGTCGCTAACAGCGACATCGGCGGCCCATTTAAGGGTCACTGGTCAAACATCTAAACAAGGGAGAAAGGAAAAGCCACTGCCACCAATGCAAATAAGGATGTCGAGGAAAAAGGGAAATCCATTGACCACCATCAGAAACAGCACCGATGAGGGAGAGGGTGAATGCTGACAGAGGCCATGGCTAAAGACTTTCGGCCAAAGCTAGATGCGGAGATGTGGCGGTGCGAGGAAGCTGAACCATGGAGGAAGAGAAACTGTGTGCCATGGGGAGCTAGTGCCAGGACGACGCTAACGGCAATGTCGGTTGTCGAAAGCCAGCGAGATTTTCGGGAGAGAAGAGCGGCCGATGCATATGAACCCATGGGAAGCTTGTGGAATAGCCATTTGGGAGAGGTACCGGGATGGGGAAAAAGAAAAGGCCAGGGAAATTTTATATAAAAATTCAAATGAGAAAAATCATGATTTGCCCCTTAAACTTTGCAATGCCTTTTACAAAGGCCCACCGAAAAGAAAAATTTTAATTTAGTCCAAACGAAGATTTCACTTTAGTCCTTTCCTTAAATTTTTTTTTTAGGTGTTACAAGAATGTACTTGGAGGAGAAGTCACCAAGATATGCTCGAAATAGGCTACGTGGGCCAAAACATCAATGGGTGTTGCTCAAAATGTGTTAAGAGAAAGAGCACTGATCATCATAGAAGTTACTATAAGAGCAAAAATACTGGCGAGTGGCTATGAGTCACGGGAGACGAGCCAGTATT
Source organism: Saraca asoca (assembly GCA_026873985.1). NCBI lineage: Eukaryota > Viridiplantae > Streptophyta > Magnoliopsida > Fabales > Fabaceae > Saraca > Saraca asoca. Next base: position 10,181 of record JANHAO010006966.1, read on the forward strand.
AACTTTGAAGAGATAACACTTAAGTGTGCAAACTTAGGAAAAGTCATGAAAGCCAAGACGCTTAATAGTATCAACGCTGAAAAAATTATGATATTGAGATACCACAAGGGTGTCAATTCAGAGAGGGCCAAAAAGATCCGATTGAGAGTGAAAGTTATGTAATAGAAGTATAATAGATTGATCAAACCCAAAGCAAGCAACTTTGGAACCAGGGGATTAGTTTTGTGTCTCAAATCAGTGTATAGGCATTAGATGTGGAGCATTTTTGGTAGTAAAGTCCCAAATACCAAGCAAATGCACAAGCTATAGAGGTAGCATACACTTAAGCTACAAAGGTAGTGAGTCAAATTGAGAGCTATGCAAGGATAGTGTACAAGCAAGCTGCAAAGGTATGAGGCAAGTACAAGTTGTAGAGGCAGTAACCCAAACATTGCAGAGGCAATAAGATTGGTGAAGTTACAGAAGTGATAGATCCAAAGAGCTATGGAGACAATGACATGTGAGTTTGTGTCAGAACAATGAAGTAGAGTCTACAAAGGTAGCTTGATGGCCTTAGGCTAACCAACATTGTATTTGCGAAGGCAACTACCTAACAATTACAGAGGAAGCGAATGTGTAATAGTGCGAGTTCAAGGAGATAAAGCCGAGATGAAGTCAAGGGAAGAGCTGAGGAGTAGCAAAATAATGATAATCATGAAAGCTATGTCAAGTTAAGGGTGTCATTCATCAAAGCCTCTCAAATAATGTTAACTTAAAGAGACAAACAAGGAATGGTCAAATGAGAAGCTCGAGTGAAGCAAGTTGAAGACCCACATGAAGATTTGAGAAACTAGCACTCAAAAGGAGAAACGTTCATGGAGGCTATGTTAAATTGAGGCCTCAATGAGGGCATTGACATTTGAAGTAAGGGAGAATGTCATAAGCTGGCCTTGTAAACCAGTTTGACGGGCAAATATGCTCAGTTTTGGACAAAATTAGGCAAGAAAATCAAACATGAAGAGAAGACCCAATGGTCCAAATTTGTGAGCAAATACACTTGTAGATTATTTTTCCTAATTTTTCCATTTTGGGACATTTGTATCTTTTTAGCATCGATCGTTTGTCCAGTATAAACAGAAAAGTACATAGTTGTGATCGTTACATTTTTATTTTTGCGTCCATATATGATGATGCATTTGAACCCTTTTAAGTTAGGAGAAAAACCCTTATGTCAATGCGAAAAAAATATGTTTACTTGTGTCATTAAGATTTTAATTTAGAATGCTCTTTAAAGGAACGCATCTAATGACCCAGTTGAGCATTGTGACAGAGGTTAAGAATCAAAGTGTGGAATTTAGAGGCTCTACCTACACACTCAAAGTTATATAATAAGGCATATATTAATAAAATTAAATTGTTCATCTCCTTATTTTAAAAAATCTATTTTCGATGTATACTAGAGGCTTCTTATGTGATATATTTTTTGATATTCAATATGCAATAATAGTTTAACTATACACTCATATTTGCTTTCACACATGTTATGCATTAAATTTTGATTGTATGGGTTATAAAATACTCAATACCTTATTTATCTATCTAATTATAATTTAAATTTATTAAAAAAATTAATTTATTCATCAAGAATCGAAGATACACTATGCACAATTTTAAGTAGAAAGTTGTCGGAGTTGGGCAAGCTCTCGAAATTATGATGACAAATTGACAATAAACTATAGAGTGACAAACAACGACTCTGACAATGACCATTTAGGATTTTTCCAACCTCGAAAATGATAGTTAGCAAAATCTTTGCCGTTGGTCATGTGGTGGGCCTTACAGTGTTTTGGAAAATCACTGCATTGGCGATTTGGTGGATTGGATGCATTTCCAACAAGGATCATGTTTTATGAAGATTAAGTCTACACATATTTAATTAGATACATAAGTTAAGCCGGTCAAGAAATGATATGCCATATTAATTTTGTAAATAAAAGGACATATTCAAAAACGTACAAAATAATAAAATATTATTTAATCTACATCGTGTATAACTTATTCAATAGAAATATTTTTCTATAATTTATCTTCGAAGCAATTGCCATTAGAATTATGCAGGACACTGATTGCAAGAAGTTTATATAAGTTAAGTAGATTTAGTTAATTAAATGATCAAATATGCATCTTAAATATCATTTCTTATATGGGCATGATAATGTATATATTTATTATTACGTTATTATATTCATCTTATTTATGTTTATTCTAATTAAGTATTTCTCCCACTATTTGACGTGCGAGCGGGGCTTATGAACGTGTTGGAGAAGGCATTATAACTCCGCCACCCGCAAAGACTTTTTCGGGACACAGCTTAGTGACATTATTTTCAGACATTAATGTCAAAGAACGACCTTGACTTTGCATTGACGTGGAACTCTAGTATTTATACTCGCCGAAAAATACTTATATTCTTTGACACAGGCTAAGGAAATATATAATTTCTCAACGATTGACTTAAGTTGATTGATCGAAATTAATTTTGATGTGCAATTTAACCTATATCATTTAATCGATTAATCTTAATGTGAAATTTGACTAAATGAGAGTCTAATGAAACAACTGTTCAAACAATATAAGATAAAAAGTATGATTCAAACCTGTATCAACAATATGACACCTAACAACTACCTAATCGATATGTTGTTAATACATTACAGACATGTGATAGCATCTCATTTATTTAAGAATATATTAATTGACACATCTAATACCTATTTATACCAATAAGTATCCCCTTTTTTTAAATTATCTTGTTTATGTTACTGAAACTTTATTAGAACACTGACTTTCATCAGAACTTATTTAGTAAATCACTTTCGTCATGTATGACTTATCTTATAATTGTGTTTACAGGTAGTGTTTTGGCCTCACTTCACTTCACCGATCAACTCACTACACGGAGAGTTTCATTCTTCATTATAAATTTGGTATATAAAAATATTTCTCTTCTTATTGAATGGAAGTAAATCAGGTGTTATAAATATTATATAAGCATTTCTCTTCATCCCATTATAAATATCTTGCGAATGGACCTTTAAGTGACTGGATATTATGTAACAGTAATAGTGCTGGAAAGTTTCTGACTGGGACACAAACAATGCAGATTGCTTTGGATGTGGCCACTGGGATTGACTATCTTCATAGTTTCACTTCTCCACACATTCACAAGGATTTAAAGAGTGATAACATTCTTCTGGACAGTGATTTCAGGGCAAAGATTGCAAATTTTGGCCTTGCGAGGTCTGTAGAAGGAGAGCATGATGAATTCCCATGCAAGGCATGGGACAAGAGGTTAAATGACTCTGAATATTTGGAAACTGGTTTAGTATCTACAAAGCTGGATGTTTATACATTTGGGGTTCTGATGCTGGAAATGCTCACTAGAAAAGAGGTTTCTGCCATTTACACAGAAGATAAGAGGATTTATCAAATATTTTGAGGGAAATAGTTGGAGTGGAAACTGGATATGAGAAGCTGAGGGGTTTTATGGATCCTTCATTGGAAGGGAATTATCCATTGGATCTTGCTGTGTTTATGGTTAGATAGATTGATAACTGCATAAAGAAAGATCCAGCAAGTCGGTCTGCCATGCATGTAATATTGGCATCTCTGTCCAGAATCTTGAGCTCTTCATGGCCTGGGAATCCTCAGTGAACATCTCAGGATATCAGAGTCTCAGCAGGAGCCCTTGAATATGATATATCAATATACTATAATTATTGCAACTATGTAATATATTTGCCCTATGGTTTGCTTTGCCTATTTCTATTATATCATTTTGTAGAAGCGATTGATTTTTCATATTTTTGTTAGCAAGACAACATATATTAAGAGGAATGAATTTGGTATTTTCACCAATTTTTAAATTTTTTTTTGAAAAGTTCTTGATTTTAGAAAATTATGAGATGATTTTAATTAAACAACTCAAGCGAATTTCAATAAAAATATTTACACACAAAATATAGCAATTGAAATACTTATACAAAGCAATTCATTCAACTATATATAGATAAAGCATCAAGAAATACATACATAGATAAATATCACTCTTTCAAAAATTCAAACATCTAGGCAACAAGATAAATATTGAAGTACAATATATTCAACAAATTTTATCTGCAAAAACAGAGCATGTCTATTTTTCAATTGTTCAACAACATGAAACTAAAAGACCAATAATTTCAATGATATTTCTCAAGCATTTTAAAGCCATAACCTTGGTTAATTAGTATCATCAAGAGTAAAATAATCAACACAATATAAATTATTAGAATATAAAAAGAGTAGGGAAAATGAATCAAACTCAAGATTAATAGTGGCTGCCCTTGAAGATCCCTCCAAGTATACATCCACTTTTCAAGTTTTACATGCTTAACCACTTTTCGACTATCCTTTCAAGTTTCAATTAGCATTTAAAGAAACCTTACAATTTCTTTACTCCTCCTTGAACAAATCACTCTTTACAAACTCACATTCAAAATATTTTTCAAAAAGATACCTCGCCCTTCTTACAAATTCAAAGAGATTCCTTACTCTTTACCACTCACAAAAAGATTCAGATTAGGAACAATGCAAACAAACTCTCTCAAAGAGTATACAAAACAAATGAAGCATCTAAAATAGAAGATTTTCATAATAAAGAACTTTAATCTTAATTTTTGAAGAAATAAGAAGTAATAGATGATAAACTATGAAGTTTAAATTCTTTATATATTGTATCTAATTATTTTTAGCTTATATAATGTTGTAGGTGTTTTCTGGTTCTACACAATATGGACTGGCAAAGGCCCAACAGCAAATAAGTCCAAATGAGAAAAGAATTAAGATCATCGAATCACTAGCTACAAGAGCACGGGATAAAGCAGAAGTCCCAGCTCACAAAAGAAGGAGTCCTGGCTCGCGTGCTCAACGATTCACCCTATGCGTCACTTCATCAAAAGCGAGCTCAAGCTCTCTGGCTGAAGGTCAACAGTGACTAGGGGCTAGGAGCTCTGGCTCATGAGATGAAGAACATCACTTAGCTAGAAGTTCACTGAGATTGAGCACGGAATGAGCACATGTCAACTCACAGACCCAGCAAACAAGGGCCTATCCGCAGAAAGTAATCTGCAGTAGCCGAATTGCATGAGTCTATGTGTCACATACATTTATTATTTGATATAACAAAAATATAACTTGTAAATTTATAATTATAACCTCTCGACCTCTATAAATAAGAGGGAGAGATCACTATAAGGCATTCTGGATTCATGTACTAAAACTCTATAGAAATTTCACCAGAGCAATAAAACAATACCATGGACGTAGGAACTGGTGTTGTACGATTTTGGCCAAACCACATTAAAAATTCCTTCTGCATTTCAGCTACTCTTCCTCCCCATCTTTTCACTCTTCGCTTGCACAATCAGATTGCAATTTGAGTCCCAAAGAACTCTTCAAGTTGGCTAGATTTAGACCAAACTAAAATCTACCGTTAACATATAAGAAGCACATTATGTTTTTATAGCCGTCTATGATACTTTTGGATAAAAACTAATCATTATTTTCAAAATTTAACCCAAGCAAGTTGACTCACAAGTGAACTTGCTCAAATTATAGGGCTCTCTGGATAAAAATTGATATGTACAAGTCAACTCACTTGCCCCAAAGATATGATTTCATGCTCAATTTAAAAAGGTCATAACTTCTTTGTTTCAAATCCATTTTAAGCAAAGGACCTACTGTTAGAAAGTGAGTCTAGTTTCAAATGGTAGGAGTTTCATACTCATATCTTATGCATTTTTTGAGATATTGTAAAAATAATGAACAAAGGTAAAAAAGATTTGATTATGAAAAACTGATTTTTTGACTCGAATTGAAAAAGTCATAAACTTTTTCATATCTTAATCATTTTAAGCAAATGGCATATTCATGAAAAACTCTTTGAGTCCATTTTCATATTAAACAAATTTCACAATGAAATTATAAGTATTTTATAAAATATGATCAAAAGAGTAACTAAAGGTCAAAATAAAAAAAAAATCAAAACTCATATCTCATTTGTTTTTGAAGTGTCACTAAGACTATTTTGTAAAAACATAATTGTGCACTACTTTTTTAAAAAATATTTTTAAACTAGTTAAGAATTTGAAAACATGTTTGAACTTTATAACATAAAAAAACTCTATTTTACGAGAAAGTGTAAGCTTAAAAGGAAAAAACTATTCCCAATGAAATTCTTAGGCTTTTCTTGATATTTCCAAACTTTCAAGACTTCATTCTTCTCATTCTTCTATATTTGAGTCACATCTCCTTTGTTGACTTTCTTCTTAAGTTGAACATGACGAGATTTTTCATTGTTTTACTCCAATGCTCACTTTTCTTCCTTTTGACAATACTATAAAATATATATAAACTAATTACAAATCATATAATTAATCCAAAATAATTTATCATAATACATTATTCAAATGTATAATTAAAACAAATTACCACAAAAACATGTATTATCTATGTTATATATTTATTAACCATAACATAATATGTCTATAAATATTTATATAAAATATAACACTTTAGCATATAGAATATACTATATTATTGTAACACTTATTTATTATCATCAAAATCTCGTTACATTGAACTTGAAATAAATAGTTTTGAGATTAATACATGGATCCGAGTCAATAGAGCATGGATGAATGGAAGTTATTTTCTAATGAATAAAAGATCTGTAGTTAAAGGAGATAAAATTTCTCCAAAATCTCTTTCAGCAATCTACTTTCTATATATAGTCCATTGTTTATAAGCAATGGATACTGGTATATATACTCTAACTCAAAAATATAGTAATAGATGTTTGGGATTTGAGGTTTCAACATTTATTTATGAGAAAATACTTTCACCTCCCTCCTTATGCTTGACGAGGTTACCTCAACCTCCCTTTGGGTTATAAACATATTAAGATCTCTTTTAAAATATAATTAAATGTTACACTGAAACCTAAATTTAAATTTCATATTGGTGAAATAATGAAAAAAATGATATTGACAGTAGGTTTTGGTTCAGTCTAAATCCAACCAACCAAAAGAGTTCTAAGGACTCAAACTGCAATCCAGTTGAACAAACGAAGGATGGAGGAAATGGAGAGGAAGAACAATAGCAATACAGAAGGATTTTTAATATGATTCAGCCAAAATCGGGTAACACTGATCCCTACGTCCATGGTAGCTTTTATTGATTTGAAGAAATTTTTACAGAATTTCAGTATATCTTTTAGACTTTTTTTGCAATGATCTCCCTCTTCTTATTTATAGAGGTTGGGAGGTTACAATTTTAATTTTATAACTTGTATTTCTATTACATTAAGTAATAAATGTACAAGACAGCTTAGACTACTACAAGATGGCTTCTGCAGGCTACTGACTAACTTCTATAGATTGCTTTCTATGGGTGGGCCCGTGATATTGCTTCTTGCAGACTAGCCCCATGATCTTAGTCTGATAGGGTGCTTGCTTTTGATTTTCCCTTGATGAGCCCTTTGCTGGGCAAGAAGTTGCATCCGCGAGCTGGGACTGATGACCTGGGGTCGTTGTTGGCCTTTGGTCAATGAAATCAAACTCGTGAGCTTGTAATGAATGATGCAAGTTCGCGTGATGTGAATTGTCAGCTATGTGAGTCAAGGCTTGTTTCTTAACGAATTGGGGCTTTTGCCTTGTTTCGTGCTTATGTAGCTGGTGATCTAACAATCTTAGGTTTTTTTCTTACTTAGACTTATTTGCTATCAGACCTTTACTAGCCCATTTTTTCGCAGTACCAAAAAAGTACCCATAACATTAGCCCCCTAACTCTTCGTTCACTTCACGGGCTGGGAGTTGTAGTTTTGCTGGCAAAGGTTTTATTTATGGACTGCCATGCAATTAAAGTCTTTGGTCAGCCTGTCGTTTCATCTGCTTTAGGCCATATCTTTTGTTGTACATGCTTTATAGCCATTAGTGTGTTAGCCTCATTCTTTTCCAAGGTATTTAATGAAGAACAGTTGGACATTTTCTGGACTCTTCAGTGAGATTAGGCTAGTCTATTTAAGGCATGGAAGTTCTTCTTCCTTCTTCACTGAGTGATCTGATGAATGCCTTAGATAAGCCCCCTATATTTCTGATCATGTTCCCTTCCGATGAAGCATGTATGGTCTGCTACATAAAAAGTCTTCATGGGCGATCCTTCTTCGAGGATTTTGAAAGATCTTGTATAGATCTTGGATTATTTCTTCATAGTTATGCTATGGGATTTTACCTTTCCAACCTCATTTGCTAGCTTCTTTTGAATTTTATTATTAAGCAGAGGGCTGGAAAAGAGCTCTGAACCAAGGAGGGCAACAAGAAGAAGATTGAGGAGTAAACGTGCCCGTCAGTTCTCCTACTGGTTGGAGCTCATCTCCATGAAGCCAGTTTTTTTTTCAGAATGTAATAGCCGTAGACTCCTTTTGATTTGTATTTTGAATCTTGTAATGTAAATGTACCTCATTGAGGCTTTTAATGAATAAATTTTTCTTCATGATTCTTGCATGTTGTGTTCAGTATTCTGCATATCACAAATAATGATATGAATTCCTACAAATCACAGTAAAATGAGATATTGAAATAATCAATTGATTATACTTCTCGGTGAGCAATGAATCTGGGGCATCGAAGTGCCTCAATTGATAATGAGTAGTACATAAGTCGTATGAGAGCTGCACCCAGTAGGAAGTTGTATGCGAGCTGCGAATGATAGGTTGCATAAGAGCTGCATCTGAGGGAGTTGATTGTATGTAAGTGATGCATGTATATGGTGCTTAAGAAAGTGGGTCGTATACATGTTCAATTAGAGATCGCATGCACATGGTGCCTGAGAAAGTTGGTCATGTGCTCATTAGATATAAGATTGCATGCATATGGTGCCTAAGAAGTTAGTCATATGCAAGATGAGGTCACGTGCATATGGTGCCTGAGAAAGTTGGTCATGTACATGATGAGGTAGCATGCATATGGTGCCTAAGAAAGTTAGTCATATGCATGCTAGATCGCATTAGGATGATGCCACAAAGTAAGTCGTATCGTCCTAATGTAATAATGCTAAGTTAGTTGCACCAGTGCGGTACCAAAGAATAGGTCGCATTAACATGATGCCAATTTAACTTGAAACTTAAAGGATATAGTTACAGGCTAGAATAGGGGAGCTTGCTTCTCGAGGGCTAGCTACCAAACTATCATTTTGCTAAGAATTTGCTCAAAGGTTATTCTTACATAAAATTTGGGTTGTTTCTACATGCTTCATTATAAGATTAAAATATGGTTCTCACTACAACCGTCTGCCCTTACTCGGGATCTCACTAAGGTTGAGAAGGCTACTACTCTGTAGGTCATAGCATGTAATCCTTTAAACGACCCCTCTTAATTAGATTTTCAATCGCATCTCTAAAGGCTCAGTAATTTGAAGTGTTATGCCCAATTTCGTTATGGTAGGCACAAAATTTGTTAGGGTTTCTATTCACAGGATGAGTCCTTAAGGGGTTGGGAGTCCTGAAATCTTCTCTTCCCTTTTTCACTGCAAAGATTTTGTCTTGGGTATCAGACAAGATGCTATAACTTTCATAATGGCCTTGATGTTGGGGTTGCTGAGCTCTCGCCCTTTTCATGAGCTAGATGTTGGAGTCCGCTTTTTGGCTATCATTGTTTCTCTTCTTGCTTTAAGAGGAGTTGTACTCCTTGTCCCTTTGCTTAGACTCCTTTGTGCCAAAAGTTCCCTCCCATCTAATCTACTTGGCAACTTAATCGTAAAGTTTAGCTAGATCTCTTACTAAGGACTTGTACAAGCTTTTATATAACTTTCCATCTTTGTAGAGTCCCGTAGAGATTATTGCATAATTGTTTCCTCAAAAGGATTGTCTACTGAATTGGCTTTAAGTCTGAACCTAGTAATGTAAGCCTTCAGCAACTCATGCTTATGTTGAAAGATAATTGTGAGGTGACAAAGGGCACGAGCTGCCTCTTCAACGCTTAATATTGGTTGAGAAATTTTTGTTGACATTCTTCCTAATTACATATCGAACGAGCTGGCAGGCTTTTGAACCATGCCCAAGGTACACTCCCTAAAATAGCTGGGAAATCTCAATATTTAATCATAGGATCAATCATTTGCAAATTCATCTGAACATTGAATGCATCCAGATGGTCATAAGGATTAGTGTCCCCATTGTAAAGTGGAATCACAGGGACTTTGAGCTTGAGAGGAAGGGGCTGAGCTTTAATCCTTTTGGAGAATGGCGACATTTCCTCGTAGCGAGCTCGATCATTCAGAGCTCAAAGACGTTTCTGCAACTGGTTTATCTTTCGAAACAACTCTTCCACCATCAGATCCTGCACCTCTGACCACTGACAGGAAGATTGTTGTGTTAGTCTGATAAGTGCCCTAGGGCCAATGTGATTGAGCTCTATTGTATCTATAACTGTACATTCTGTATTGATTTGATAATAAAGGTTGATTATTCA
>JANHAO010006967.1:0-20741 GCA_026873985.1 Saraca asoca
CCCTAAATGAAATTCATCAGATTCACTTCTTCATTTTTTCTCATCTCTTTGCAGTAAAAGCTTCTTTTTCCATTAATTTCATCTTTCTCTCATATCTGTGCACTTGAAGCTTCTTTCTCCATTAATTTTGTTGTTCTCTCATATTTGCATGGTGAAAGCTCTTTCTCCATAGATTTCATTGTTCTCTCATATCTGCGGTTAGGGAATCTGTCATCTCCATTAGTGACACTTCTATTGCTATCTTGGACAAATTTTGTAATTATTTTCGCTATGATGTAGTTTAATATATGTTGTGATGTAGTGGGAGTGGTAATGTTGGGATTTCTATGAAATATATTTTACCTGTTAGGCTTTAGTAAGTAAGGGGGTTTCTATGAAGTGTATTGGAAACAAAGTTTGCTAGAATGTTGAAGTTTTTTCTTTTGTAATGAAGTTTGCAGTTAGCAATATAACTTCTCTCTTGTTATGTAAACAAAAGTAATTCATTCATATGCAATATGTTTAGTTTATTTTTCTTCCCCCAGTTCCAGAACAAAGAAATTTCATTTGGTTTTATTACAATTAAACATGAGTAAAATGTATTGTTTGAGTTCATATTCATTTTGAAATAAATTATTTGAGTTAGCATTAATTTTTTTCAATATTCACAATACATTAGTAGAAGATTAGAAGTTGGAAACATAAAATAAAAAGCTGAGAATATAAACAAAATATAAGCTTTATATAAAATAAAGTACAACATATAAGCTTCATTCATATCAAATAAAGGTTTAACATCCCAAAGTAAACTTCAATAAAGTCATAAGTTCACCAATTGACTTTTTTACAAAAATAAATACATCACTAATTTCGATCAAAACCACACTCACCAACTAACTTGAATATATTGTCCCATATCCTAGATTAAAAAAGCCTCCACAAGTAAAAACAAAAAAAAAAAACAAAAACAAAAGAGCAGCAACTCATTCCTTTCGTGTAGTTGTGTTGTTTGCATTGGATTCCTGTGAACTAACTACAAAGTCAACAGATAGGCTCTTCATTCTTTGTCTGGTTGCTGCTAGTGTCTCTTGGCTAACACACTGTTGGCCTCTGCAAGTATATTGCTCTAAATCAAACCTAGCTAGCAACCTTGTCTTTTTGCTTGTGGGGCTTTGTGGGTTGGGTTAGCTTGATGGCCTATGTGTGGTACCAACATATAGGGTCTAGTTTGATGCATTTCTCTGTTATCTAAAGCAATTCTCACATTAGTGAATAGAAAATACAAATAAAAGTTTGTTGACGCAACAAGATTCCATACAAAAGTTATATATACCTTCTTTTATATGTTAGAAGTGGAGCCACAAGTTTAAATATTTTGAGCCCTTGATCTTTTAGTAGTTCCAGATTTAGTAGCGACATTTGCTCCATTTTCTATATTTCCCTCATTTCCTCTAGATGTAGCAGCCGTCTCACAACCTCCATTTCTTCTAACAACAACATTTCCTCCATTTTCTCCATTTCCCCCACTTGGAATGATTGTATATCTTCAACTAAAGAACAAAAGACAACAAAAGGACAAGGCTCTATACATTTAGCTCTACACCTTTCAAGATGATTCTTTGCTAAGTATGCAAGCTTCCCCTCATGTACAACATAATCTTTTGTAGCCTGTTTTAATGTATTCAAATTAAGGAAAACTTGATCAATCTCAAAGTGAATTCTTATTGAATTCTAGCCAAACAATTTTCTTCTTGGCTTTCTTTCTCTTTTTTTTTGTTCCCACCATATATCCTTGTCATTGTCATCACTAGATGATTCATCTAAACTATAAAGTTCTTTAGATTCAAAATGAAATTCATTTTTTTGAACTTCACCATTCATTACTGCAATTGGAAAATCATTTTCAACTTCAGCATTCCAAACTACAACTTGAGACTCACCAATATCAGCCATAGAAAATTCTACACCTACAACCATATTAGCACTGGCACCAACCTTGTTCTTTTGTTTCTTAGCAAACTTCTTATTCCTTCCACTGCCATTAACTTTTGCTTCAATATGCATGTCAAATAATTCATCATCATCACCATCAGTATCACATAATCTTCTGAAGACTCAACAATGTTGTTAGCCTCTTCCATAGCCCCTTATTTTTTACCAGTATGATAGCCATAGTATACACCTTTTCCACCAATTCCATTTGAACTCCTAATACCTAACTCTTGTAAACCAACACCACTTTCCATCATCACTTTAACATGTATATCATTATCCTAATCTATATCACCCATCAAATTTGCATAATCTTCTTCTAGTGTTGCATTACCCTTTCACCAAAGTCCACAAGCACCTCAGTGTGCCCTTCAATATTCCCCACATTCATATGTTCACTTTGAATTTGTTGCTCATGCAACTACAAAACAAATATGTACTTTAGTAATAAAACACCTACATTTAAATAGCTAAATCATAAGACTAAATTATAAAGAACTAGCAACTACAATAATCTAACCTAAGGCAAAAAAACTAGTTATTGGGAATTAGAACCAAAAGGCAAAAATCAGTTTTTGATTCATGGTTCCTAACAAGCATTTTGTAGCAAAAATTAATGTTCAAATGAGAATTGAAAGCTTCTAAATATATAAAGGGGGTAGTTTGTGATAGAGTTGGTATGTACAAATAATTTTTAATATTATTATATGATTCTTCCCCAAATAGTAATCTTTTCTTATGTCAGTTCTCTTGGTATGTCAATTTTTCAATATTTTCTAGTTTATAGTTCAAAAAGAAGATAATATTGCAAACCAAAATTGTCAAAGGTAGTTGTCACAGCACATCCTAGAAAGTCAAGGAGATGGGTTAAGTCAAGCTTTGTAGCTAAGTGAACCATAGAGACATGGATTTTAAGAAAGTTACCTAAATGACCACATGTTTCAATTGTACAGTGACCTATGATCTTAGTAGTTATGTCCATGAAAAAGCACATGCAAAACTAAATTTACATGTAAAATTAAAAGCAAAAAAATATAACTTGACTTTTCTACAACTTCTATGGAATCCACAATTTATATTTTTATAATCCTTTAGTTTTAAATTGAAATCACAAGAGTAAATTATAAAAGCCCATTATATAGCAATGTACATACATAAATAAAAGACTATTATATAGCAACTTCTACATCCAAAGAAGACAAGCTCAAATAGTATTATTTTAGGAATATACAATGGGATGAGTAAACATTACACAAACTTACACTCTGACAATAAGTAAATATGTTCACAAACAACTTTGTTTAATATTTTGGAATCAAGATGTCATCTTGTTCTACTCATAACGTTCTAAAAGTTTTAACAAAATAACGACATTGCAACCTAAAAAATGGTAACATAAGCAACAACAAACAAAACCCCAAACAATAAAATTTCAATGTCATAAAAATTAATAAGGTGTGTAGAAATAACTTAATCAAACTAAATGCAAGCCAATTGCCCTTAACCTCCTTCAAATGAGAAACCACATTTGAAGAAATTTGTCATCAGCTTAAATTTTAAATCTCCAACCTATTCTCTCATAAAACCAAAGTGAATGACGTCATTTTACAACTTTGAAACCTGCCATTTATTCCCACCCAAAATAAATTGTTCAACTAAGCAAATTATGTTGCCAAGTCAGCTTTTAAAATGACACATTAGCATTTCATAATAGCAGATGGATAGAAACAAAAAAGGGGCTTGGCTAATTGATAATGGATGTACAAACATGTCATATGATCTTTCCATCTTTAAGAATTTAGATCTATCTTACAACTCAAAAGTAAAGATTAACAATTGGGAACTCCTAGATATCAAAGGAAAGGGAGTGGTAGTAATTAAAACTTGCTTAGGTACAGAGTTTATTAAGGATGTTTGTTGACAGTAAAATCTGGTTCAAGGAACCTAGATTTTAGCTAACACCTAGGTTATGAGTTATGAGTGTACGAGTGGCAAATAAAGTGAGTAAGAGGGAGGAAAGAGTAAAAATCAGAGGCATTTTTATCATGGTTCAGGTAAAGTCAGTTTGGCCCCTACGTCCATGTTGACTGGATTTCCTACCCAGTGGGTGGAGGTTTCACTGTTCTAGTGTGTTGAGTTACAATATACAGACTTTTTGCTCTCTATTTTGACAAAGTTTCTACCTCTATGCCTATTTTCTCTCTTTTCTCTATTTCTCCTCTCTATTTTACAATGGATTGACCTTCTATTTATAGAAATAGGGGAGGTTACAATGGTAATTTCCTAATTTGTGCATCAGTTATAGCATGTAGTTATTTCATACAAACAACTTAGACTCTATTTGATGAGATCTTCAAGGTCTGCAGGTGGATGTTTCCTCTTCAGAGCCGTTTTCCTAGCTAGGAAGATGTGCTCTTGACTATTGATTAGACATTTACTATTTCCTTGGGAGTAGAGGTTGTTTACCCTATCAGATTGTTAGTCTTTTAGCTCATACTAGTGCGAATAGCCTTCTAAATCTGGGCTTGTTAGGCAGATCCCCTGGGTGCAGCTCACTCCCCCTTAATGACTCGAGGTGAGTACTGCTTGTCAGGTACAAGCTCTTACTTTTGTGCTCGTCTCGTGCCCTTCCCTCGCAATCAACAGGCTGGCATTCCCATTCGGTGATCTTGACACTTTCCAAAGTCTTATTCGGTTGGACTTGCCTTATTAGGCTAACTCTAGGAAACACTCACAACATTTTCTCCCCAACTCCTGGTTCGCTTTGTGAGTCAGGAGTTGCAGTTTGTTGGTCTGAAGAGCATAATATCCTTGTTCGAAGTCTTATCTCATCTTTTCACTTGCACTTGTGATCATTATTCTCATTTAATGCGGACATTTTCCAAAATTGTCATTTCGATGAAAGCTGAACCCTGGAGCTTGCACGGACCATTGAATTTCTGACAATGGGTCATTTATTAGATCGGACGGATGGACAATTCAGGCTATGGAAAGGTGGGATCAGGCATTCATCCTCCCACACTCTTGTTTATTAGTTCTTTTTACCCTTCAAACTTTCAAACAGCCATCATTGGATTAGTCCTCTAGTTTTAAAGCTTATTGCTTTGCTGTTTTGGTGCTTTGAACATTCTTGGCTAGAAGTTTATTCCTTTCTTGAATCATTCCGGAGTTTGACTTGTCTCCTTATCATGGTAAGTCTTTCCAACCTTTCGCTCTTTATGGGTTTTGGTTCATCATTGGTTAGTTAGTCGTCAGATATCCTGTCTGCCAATTCTTAAGCCACCATTTCAAGCTTTCTTCCCTTTTAGGGAATTTCAGGTACCTAACCAATTTTGTTAGCTAGACATTTGTTGCATAGGGAGTTTTACAATTTTGTTTAGGCAATTGCTCCAGGGAGGATTTTTGCCTTAAGTGGCTTGATCGGCCCCTTCTTTTCTTTGCGTCTTACATAGATGGCAGCCCATAAATGCCATGGCCATCGGGTTGGAAGTGTTGAACTTGAATCTTCAGTCAGTAGTGAGGAGCTAATGTACCCCATAGTTGGTGTTACTCACAGGAGTGGTGAGGTCACTAAACGGCTTTTTCCCCGACTTAAGCCTAGCGCGAGGTAGCGTGTCCCTAAAGGCTCTCCGGGTTGCTTGATTTTCAAGCATTATGCTTCAACTATTAAGAAGCACGAGCTTACGGGCATAGTGGAAAATTTCCATATTCCTAAAGGTTACCTTCTCTTAATGACCATGCTGCTCATCCTCGTTTCAAGTTTATCACAATTAGCCCTCATCACCTTGATGCAGGGTTAAAGTTTCCAATTTACCCATTCATTATCAATTTGTTGAACAAATTGAAGCTAGCACCTTCACAATTGTCTCCAAATGCTTACACTCAGCTCGTCTCCCTAGCGCTTACATATCGGAGAAGCAATCTTCCTCTCCCATCTGTGAGGGTTTTATGTCATCTTTTTAGTATGAGAAGCATAATTTCTGTAGATAGAATCTACTATCTTTCCTCTTGGAATTCTGAGTTTAAAGGAGCTCTCCCTTAGGGGGAGGCTAAGGGCAAATTAAACGTTGGCCAGTACAAAACCTGCTGGTTTTACATTTTCTGTCTTTCCTTGCGTTTTCTTCACAACTTTGACTATGTCTTAACACTGGGTATGCGAGTTGCGATGACGCGAGTTCTTGTGATTTCAGGTTATAGTTCTAACACTTCATTTCATCTTTTGTAGTTAGGGCTAGAAAGATGAAGTCGATACTTGAATCTGAGGAGGTCAAGGTGCTACATTGGTTTGTGATTGTAAGTGATTAGCAGAGCGATCTCAAATTTGATGATGACCTCCTTTGAGCTCATAGGTTAGCTCCTGCACTAAGCATCAAACTCATTAGAGAGATCAGGGTTCACCAATTGAAAGAAATTGGATCAGCTCACTTTGAAGACTATGAGGCAATGGTGAAACTTGTCTTTGAAAGTCCTCCCTTTGATGACTTAGAGGAACTTGAAATTGTCACGACCCCTTCAGATCCTGCCACTATGGCAGCCCCCATTGATCCAAACTAGCCTTTTCCTGGGGCGACTGTGACATCCTTTCCATGGTTAGTTCCTTCTTTTCATCATGGAGTGGTTGAGGCGGCTAGAATTGCTAACTCATCCAGCCCTCTTGCCAAGAAACGAAGAATTAGTAAAGGGAAAAGGGTTGCTAGCAGTTCAGAATAAGCAACTTAGGAAAAGGCAGCAAGAGAGCCTCAACCAGATATTGGCCCCTAGACACATGGGTATTTTGACTTCATTCGGGAGAACTTGCGGGATATTTTAAGACCTCACTCCCGCCCATGACCATTAGAGATGGAGATCTTGAGTGGGGGATTAACACATTTTGTTACTTGCAAGATCTTACTAGTAAGTCATTTTTCATCATTTTGCTTCTCTTTCGCCTTTCATGGGTTGATTGGGTTCATTTTCCAGGGTCTATTGGGAGCAGTCAAGATGGGTAAGTCATTTTAATCTACAGAGAGAAAGAATCCTAAGCTCATAGAGGATTTGGCCATCACGACTGCTAAAGCCCAGGAGATGGAAAGTAAGGCACGAGATGCCAAGATTGTGAGGAGGGAGGCTGAGGAGACTCGAGCCCATGAGGCAACAAGATGTGAGGCTATTGAGGCTGAGCTCAGTAAGGTAGTCGAAGAGCTGTATCAGATGAGGAACAACAAATATATTGCTTTTTGAGCTTTTGACTCAGCAAAGCGAAGGTTTGAAGCTGCTGCGAAGGGGGTGGTGGCTGCCAGGGCTAAACTTGAAGTGGCCAGGAAAGAGGTCACTTTGAAGCAAGAGGAGGTTGACAGGATCATAGCCATAACTACCAAGCAGATTGCTAAGGCCGTTGAGGATGCAGAGTCCAAAACAAGCTTACTTTTCCTTTGCAATCTATGGAAGCATCATCTAAATTTGGATTTTTCCTTCTTTGGATCAGAGGCTTTGAATGCTATTGAAGGTTTTAAGAAGAAGGCGACCAGGAGTAAGTTTGTAGCATCTGTGAGCTATAACCTTCACATTGAGAGCACTATTGGTGAAGAGATTAGCCTGCAAGTCACTGAGCCTATGGATGACCAGACAAGAGACACTTTATTTCCTTCTAGCATTGAACTTGCTTCTCGTCAAGGCCCAGCTCCCCAAGGCTAGTTTTCTTGGTAGTTTTTTTTTAGTGCCTTTCTTCATTTTGAACCTTGTATGATTTGTCATGTGGTCACAGATACTCAATAGCACCAATTTTTCTTTACCCTTGCATGAATGTTGTGATGAGTAATTTTTAAAAAGTCAATGAATTATAACAAATTATTTCTTGTAAGTCATAGCTCAACAAAAATTTGAACCACATATATATTAAATAGATTAATCAACATTTATTAATAGGAAAGCACACGTAAATAGATTTATGTTGATAATTCATAATTCAAGAGGATATATGCTACACGAAGTGGCCAGTCAGCTGTGCCAACCCATGCTTAGTAAGAATTAAATACTACATGTTCGAGCATGTATGTTTGAGTGAGAGAGCGGGAATCTAAATAGGTCATATGAGAGCTGTGGGTAACAGGCCGCATAAGAGCTGCGGGTTACATGATTTTTACCGTTTAGACTAGTCGATGATCCTGTGTCAAACTTGATATGATGTTGGTGATCCTGTGCTAGACTTAATATGATGCTGGCAATCCTGTGCTAGACTTGATATGATGCTGGCGATCCTGTGCCAAACTTGAGATTATGCCAGCGATCTTATGCCAGACTTGATATGATGCTAGAAATCTTGTGCCAAACTTCAGATTATGCTGGTGATCCTGTGCTGGACTTACTCATAAATATACTATTTTGTTTCTTGAGCTTTGAAGAAATGGCATCGTAAAGTTGTTGACTTTTCCTTTTTGTGGATCCATACTCGAGTTTCTTAAAAATTTGTTAAAAACCTCATTATTAGGATTTATGATCAAGACAAAGATTTCTATCTATATTCAAACTATAGTATGTAAGAGAAAGGAAAAGGGGTTCGGGTGTTGGAGCCATTATTGTCACGAGTGATGCCAGGGGCATTATTTGAGAGTTGACACCACGTAGTCTTGCAAGTGGCCTCATTGGATAAGGCCTTCGATGGCGTCTTTGAGCACTCTATATCTTGTTGTATCGTGTCTGACCTCGTTATGGTAGGCACAAAATTGATCCCTATTACATTTGTGCTTATTGTGGGATTTTAATGATATAGGTTTCTCGAAATCTTCCTTGTCCTTTTTAGCTATGAAGATGTGTTCTTGAGTGTCTATCAGAATGGTATGATTGTCATGCCAGCTCTGGTATAGAGGTGGCTCACTTTTAGCCTTCTTCATCGGCTGGTCACCATAACTATTTTGGGTATTTCCTCATGTGTTCCCTTGGTCGGAGTGGTTCATATTGTCCTTGCTTCCAGGCTTTCTTAAACCAAAAGCTTCTTCCCACTTGACCTCTCTAGCAACTTGCTCATAAAATTCTGCCAGATCCCTTACTAGAGACTTGTAGATGTTTTCCCAAAGCTTTCCATCCTTGTAGAGTCCCACAAAGATCGTGGTCAGGATACCTTCTTTGGATGGTCTCTCCACATTATTGATCTCGTGCTTGAATTAGGCGATACAGTTTTTCAGTGGTTCACCTTATCGCTAGAAAATCATCAAATGGTAAGGTGGTATGAGTTGCCTCTTTAAGGCTCTGTACTAGTTGAACATTTTCTCTCAGAATTCTTTCCAACTACCAATGCTGTAAGCCAGGGGATTCTTAAACCAAGTTCAAGGTATATCCCTAAGTATGGTTAGGAAAACTTAACATTTGACCAGTGAGTTAGTTGTTTGGAGGTACATCTGGATATTGAATGCATCCAGATGGTCATAAGGGTCGTTGTCCTTGTTATATTGTGAGATCGTGGGGATCTTGAGTTTGTGAGGTAGAGGTTGCCTCTCTATCTCGCCAGTGAAAGGTGTTCTCTATTTATAGTGATCTCGATCGTCCTAAGCCTTGGGGTGCTCCTTAAGTTGTTTCACTTTATAGATGAGCTCTTCAATCATCGGATCGCACATTTCACGTTGTTAACTAGTAGATTGTTGGCTCTCGTTTCTCTCTTGATCATGGGGATGGGAGCTTGGGGGATGCTGCTAACTGGACTAGTCTGAACTTCTCAAGTGATACGAGCCTTTGAGTCATTGGTCACCTTGGCTCTCATAGGTTTGCTGAACCTCTATCCTCCCTCGTGAGCAAGGGGCAATTTGTACTAAAGTGCTAACCTTCCCTAGGCATTACGACCTGAGTCTGTTCTTGTACTCCTTGAATCTATGCCTAGGTTAATGTTTTGACTATTTTGACTGTCTCTTTTACTATGTTTTCTAGTGCTTCTTGCCACTGATCTTGGGTTTGCTCTCCCCCAGCTCTGAGGACCACATGCTGCCAGGGAGTCGATGGTGCCCCATTACTGACTGCATCTGTTGTTAGGACAACAGATGCACTGGCTGTCGAGAGGGTCGTGCCCCTCAGCAACAGTTCTTGTTATTTGATATAATTTTCTGATTGACCCACAGTAGCATCGATACCTCTATTTACTCTTCCTCTTACCACCATAGTCACTCAATGAATGATAGAAATGGAAAGAAAATAGACTGGAGGTTCACACCCTCCTTCTAGTACCAAAATGTTAATAATAAAATCTTGTTCAGGGAACCCAGATTTCAACCAACACCCAGGTTATGAGTTGTGAGTGTGCAAGTGGAAAATAAAGTGAGTAGGAGGGAGGAAAGAGTAAAGACCAGAGGCATATTTATCATGGTTCAACTAAAGCTAGTTTGGCCCTTACGTCCATGTTGATTGGATTTCTTGCCTGGTAGGCGGAGGTTTCACTGTTCAAGTGTGTTGAGTTACAATATACAGACTTCTTGCTCTCTATTTTGACAAAGCTTCTGCCTCTATTCCTATTTTCTCTCTTTTCTCTATTTCTCCTCTCTCTTTTACAATGGACTAACCTTTTATTTATAGAAATAGGGGAGGCTACAATGGTAATTTCCTGATATGTGCATTAGTTACATCATGTAGCTATTTCGTACAGATAACTTAGACTCTATTTGATGAGATCTTCAAGGTTTGTAGGCAGATGTTTCCTCTTCAAAGCCGTTTTACTAGCTAGGAAGATGTGCTATTGACTATTGATTAGACATTTACTATTTCCTTAGAAGTGGAGGTCGCTTACCCTATCGAATCATTAGTCTTTTAGCTCATACAAGTGTGGATAGCCTTCTGGATCTAGGCTTACTAGGTGGTCCCCTTGGTGTGGTTCGCTCCCCCTTAACGACCCATGTTAAGTACTGCTCATTGGGTGTGAGCTCCCACTTCTGTGCTCATCTCACGCCCTTCCCTCGCAATCAGTGGGCTGGCATTCCCTTTCAGTGATCTTGACACTTTCCAAAGTCATATTCGATTGGACTCGCCTTACTAGGCTCGCTCTAGGAAACACCCACAACAATGTTTTATATGTACCTAGTATAGACAAAAAACTTCTTAATGTGACTCAAATGTTAGAAAAGAATTACATCTTACACTTTAAGAATAAAACTTGTTTCATATTGATCTTATTGGAAATGAGTTGATGTTTGTCAAGATGAAATTTAGAAGTTTTCATGTCAATCTTAAGCAAGCTAGAGTACATGTTTTTTCTAGAACTATCAATGAATCGATTTTATGGCACAAAAGGATAAGATATGCTAACTACTCAAATTTAAAGCAGCAAAGTGTGGAAGGAATGGTTGAAAATCTTCCTATCATTGAAAGTTGTAAAGATGTATGTGAAGTGTGTCAAATGGTAAAGTAAGCAAGACTTATTTTTCCCTAAAGTGTGTGGAGAGCATTTGAGAAGTTACAACTTATTCACTTAGATGTGTATAGCCTAGTGAGGACTGCTTCTCTAAGTGGCAACAAGTATTTTTTGCTATTCAGAGATCATTTCTCAAGAATTTGTTAGATGTTTTTTCTCAAGAAAAACTCAGAAGCAGAAGCATTAGGAGAATTTAAAAAATTCAAAAACATAATGAAAAAGCAATTAGGGTGCAAAATAAAGATGCTCAAAATAGACAATGGGACTGAGTATGTTTCCAAAGAGTTTAAAACCTTTTTGTGATAGTGAAAACATTCTTCATCAACTAACAATTCCACATACTCCATAACAAAATAGAGTTAGTGAGAGAAAAAAAATAGAACAATTATGGAGATGACTCGATGTTTGTTATATGAAAAAAGGCAAAAAACTATTAATACTACTATATTTTTATTAAATATGCTACCTATCAAAACTTTGAAGGGAAAAACACCACGTTAGGTTTGGTTTGATTTTAGACCTTTAGTTGAGCACTTGAAAATTTTTGAGTGCATTTGTCACTATCTTGGTCCAAATGCCAAGAGGGACAAGTTGGACAAGAAGTCTATGAAAGGAATTTTTTTGAGCTACAGTAGCATCTCCAAAGGCTATAGAAACTATAGTCTAAAATAAAAGAAATTGTCCTCAGTAGGGATGTCAAATTTGATGAATTTACAAGATGGAATTGGGAAAAGATGAAGCTAAAGAAACTAATGCCACTGATGGCATAATACCTGAGCTTCCTAAGCCACAAAATTTATACAATGAAGGTGATGAAGACTTCTATCAAAGGTACCAAGCCCATTGCTAATATCTATGAAAGATGTAATATAGTTGCACTTGAACCAACAAACTATTGAAGAGAATAGAACTCAGATACTAGTTGACAAGCCTTGTGATAAAAAGGTTTTAGATGTCAAATAGGTTTATAGGACTAAATTGAATCCTAATGGCTTAGTGAATAAGCTCAAGGCCAGGCTTATTGTCAAAGGATACTTGTAACAACATGGAGTGGACTTTACTGATACTTTTACACCAGTTGCAAGGCATGACACTATAAGACTTTTATTAGCCTTGGCAGCAAAGTATGGTTGGAAGCTTTGTCATTTGGATGTCAAGTCAGCCTTTCTTAATGGAGTTCTTAAAGAAGTTATATATGTTAAGCAACCCGAGGGGTTCAAATCTCAAAACAAAGGAAAGAAAGTATACAAGCTATGTAAAGCTCTTTATAGGCTAAAGCAGGCTCGAAGAGCTTGGTATAGTAGAGTAGATTCTTATTTAGTTCAAAATGGCTACCAAAAAAGTGAGAATGAAGCCACTTTATATGTTAAAAAGGAAGAAAATCAAGTTGAACTAGTGGTTCCACTCTATGTGGATGATTTATTTGTCACAGGGTCTTATATAAACTTAAGTAAAAGATTCAAATCATTCATGAAGGAAGAATTTGATATAATAGATCTGGGAAAAATGAAATACTTCTTTGGAATGGAAATTTCCCAACATGAAATTGGCATTTTTGTCTCTTAAGAAAAAAATATGCTGAAGAACTACTGAAAAAGTTCCACCTAGAAAGAGCTAAACCAGTCACCATTCCATTGGTTATCAACCAAAGACTTTCCAAAAAAGACACAAATGCTAAGACTAATACGAGTTTGTATAGAAGTTTAGTTGGCAGCCTGCTTTACCTATATGTTGCAAGGCCTAATCTTATATATTTTGCTAGCATTCTTTCACAGTTCATGCAAGCTCCAAGCCATATTCATTTAGGTGCTGCAAAAAGAGTCATAAGGTATGTAAAAGGGATAACAGATCATGATGCATTGTACATGAAAAATGATAGTGGCCAACTTGAAGGGTATGCAAATAATGGTTGGGCAAGCTATGTGGATTCCAAGAGCAACTTGTTTCATTGTTTTTTCTTTAGTAGTGGAGTTTTCTATTGATTTTTTTTTAAAGTAATGGCTTAATCTTTTGCTAAAGTCAAATACATATCAACTACAAGTGTAGTAGATTAAGCAACTTAGGTTAGTTATTATTCAATGGTTATTGTATTAAGGTATCTAAAAGTAAATGTGTTAAGTAATATCTCCTTTTGGTTGATAACTCGTTGGTTTAGTCTATCTAAATATGGTCTTTGTCTAAGTTTAGAAGGTATTGTCTTGCATAAGTTCTAATTCTTCTTGTTAATGAAGATATTGCATTTAGCCATAAACCTTGCTCTTCTTCATTTCTATCTAATTAATATGTTTATTCTCTTTATTTCTTAATAGATTATAAATAACACACCCAAAGGGCATCCCTTTTTTGAATGAGATGCTAGCTAAGTTTTATCATAAAGGCAAAATTAAGGATCCTCATCTGACAAAGACCAAGATCTCCAAGACTCTTAGGTGTACAAACTATTTACCACTTCACTAAGTGAATCTTACTTTTACTTTAAGAGGATCCCCATATAATGTTATGACTACATTGCTCAATGGAACTACAAATAGATTGAGGAATAAAGGTTGTTTGCATAGTATAAGTTGGAGCAGACTCAAACAGATTTAGTGAGTGTAAATCTACTAGCCAAAGAAAGGTTAGAAGCTTTCCAACAACTCAATTTACTACTCACCTTTTTTCAAAGCATGAGCATAAGTCATATTCTTGACTTTATGATGGATAAAAGGCACATTAAGATACTTGCCTAAATCTAAGGTTTGCATGAAGCCCAGGGTCGAGCTAATGAGATTAGCTCGATCATGATTCACATTCTTGGAAAAAAATATTTGAGCCTTAGAATTGTTAACTTTTTAACCCAATGATCTACATTAAATATTAGGAATAACTTCTACTTGCTCTATGGATGCTTTAGCAAATATATATATATATATATATATATATTATCAACAAAAAAGTGGTGGGAAATTTTTAAACAAGTTTTCATGATACACTGGAAGAAAAATTCTGCTCTCCCATAAAATATGAGGTAGCTAAAAAACTCTATGTAATTTCGCAAATAAATCTATATATAACCCATGTTAAAATTTGAAAATACAAATTTTAAAAAAATTCCATTTGAGGTGGCATTTTCTGCAATTAAATATGCGGGAAATCAAATAGCAAGTTTCCCACGGATTTACAGGGGTAATGATCATCCCCAAATACAAAATTTCTAAATAACCAAAGCCCATTGTCCTTTTCATTTAGGACACCACCATAAAGCCTCCAAACCTTATCTCCTTCATCACCTACCACCTCCTTCATCCACTCACACCCACCGGCGCCACCTTCGGGCAATCTTTTTCTTCATTTAAAATCCTTATCTCTTGCCTTCTCATGTCTCCTATCCTTTTCTAAAAGATAAACCATAGCCTCCTTTTCATAGTGTAGCAACGGCACCATGCACTAACATTCAACTTGGATATGATCTTATTTTTTTACTTATACTCTTATCCTCATATTTGCCTCAATTTTGAATTTTATTTCATTTATTTTCTTTAATCTTTTTTCTTCCCCTTTGCTAGTCTCTTTATTTGTTTGTCTGACAACCACTACAGGCAAACAAGGAAATTAGTGGTAGCTTTCTCATGTTGTTTGTTGAGTAAGTCTTATTTTCCTTACTTTGTTCATTTGGTGTTTTCAATTTTGTGTGTTATAGCTTTTCTTTCACCATTAGTTATATTTTTATTTGGCTAAAGACTTTGAATAAAAAAAAATTTAGTTATTTTATTTTAAATAAATTGAGATTCTTATACCTAAGGGGCTAAGGGATATTGTTGAAAAAACTAAGATTTAGTGGTGATTATTTTATCAAGAATTTGTTAACTTATTCCTTTATATTCTCAAATCTACCTCTAAACATTATTGCTCCTCTATAAAACTATGCTGCACCATCATTGGATAAGCTATAATTATCAATTTCCAATTTCTTTCCCTTATTCTTTCTATTTTCTTACTATATGTTTAATGAAAAACTCATCTTTTAGTTTGTTTGTATTTAAAATAAAAAAATTGTAGACTTATCTCTACTACTGCTTTGCCTTATTGAATGAATACCTTTTTGTTCTTTTGTTTAGCTTATGACTTTATTTCCATTTTTGACAAGAGGGGTTAGTTCATTTCATATGAAAATCATAGCTTTTTCTTTTCTTATATATATATATATGTATTAGTTGAATATCTAAATTTCCTTCACTTTCAAGATGATTATTACTTGATTAAAAGCTAAATGGATCATCTTCGTAATCAAAAGTTTGGTTTTGTTTCACTTTGTATGTTCTAGTCATTTTATGATATATTCAAGGTGTTGATAGTTGCAAAATGCATTATTGATTGCTTGTTTGGGATTATTTAATTCAATGGAAGTGGTATGTACATTGTAATGTTTGATATATTCTTTAAATTTTAGCAAATTTCTAAATTTTCATAGTGTATTTTTTTACTACTATTGACGATGAAATTTGGTTCTAGGCCAAACTCCAGTCAACCGTACAGTCCTTGAACCCCAAGCTACTTTCTAGATGATGAGATGAGAAGTGAGGAAGGTGATCAGAAAGAAAAATAGAAGAAGATAGTGGTTTTAATGTGGTTCATCTAAATCTGGGTGACACCAGACCCTACGTGCATGACAGAGCTTTTTATTAATTTAAAGAGAAATTTTTACAGAGCTTTTTAGTTACACTATTTTTAGCCTCTCCCCTCTTTTATAGAAGGGGAAAAGTTACATGCCATGATTATAAGTTGTAATTCTATTACATCAAATATTAAATGTATAAGACAGTGTAATTTCCAACAATTTGGCTTTTGTAGGTTACTTTCTATGAGGTAGGCCCCCTTGTCGATTGGAATACAGGCTTGATGCAATCTTGTCTAGTGTTCCATCTCATAGAGCTTCTAGCTTAGGCTGTACGAGGTCACAACTTTTGCTTAGCTAGGATGAGCTCGCCTATAACGAGATGAGGTTGTGCTGTGATAGCTCACTGAGGACGTGAATTGGGACCTCATGGCCCCATCTTTTAGCAAGCTAGGCGCCTTTGGGTTTAACTTTCACTGAGCCTCTGGCCTTCTTTTGCGAGACTAATTTTCACCCATAACATAAGCCCCCCAACTCTAAGTTCACTTCACGGATTGTGAGTTGCAATTTTCTTGTTTTAGTTAAAGTCTTTACTCTATCGAATTGTCATTTTGGCCTTTTAATCTTTCACTTCATCTGACTCTGGCCATACTCCTTTTACTGACCTTGTCTTCTAACTATTGGCGTGCCAATCAGGTTCTCTCAGGACCATTTGATTGGGCATGGCCTTTTGCTCGTTAGGTCATTCATTGACCCCAGATTAGTTAATAATGTCTGAGAAGCTCTTCTTCCTTCTTTGTGATTAGATGGAAGTATTAACTAAGCTCTCAGATATCTTTGTTAGTTTAGCTTTTGGTGAAGCATTGAGGTATGTATGGCCTACTGCATGGAGCTAGGAGGTGTGGATAGCTCTTTATGCTAGTCATGGGGGAGGTCTTGTGTAGATCTTGGTTTATTTCCTCCCGATCCTTTGATAGAATCCAGCCCTACCAGCCAGACCCCCCACGCTCTTTTGAACTGCTTCGGATCTGGAGGAGCCACTGGATGAGGAGGAATATAAGTAGAAGTAATGCTGCTTATTAGTCTTTTTACTGGTGGGAGTTTGTCTCCCAGTTGTCGACTTTCTACCTTCAATAATAGCTTTAGGCTTCTTTGTTTTTGCTACTGTATCTTGGTTCTCTTAATGTAAATTTGACCTCATTGAGTAAGGCCTTTTAATAAGCTTACTCCACTATAACTCTTTGAACATTGTACTGAGTGCTTTGTATTTTGTTGAATGTATATTTCTATAGATCAATGAAATGTTTTACTAACCAATCAGCCATATCGTTAACTCATAGCTGATCTTGTCATTTAGTTGCCTTGATTTGCAATAAGCAATAGTTAGGATGCATGTAAGCTAGTTTGTCAAGAGACTGCATGCAAGCTACGATCATTTGGCCACATGTCAGTTGCAGACACTTAACTGCATGAGAGCTGCAATTTATTTTAGTGTTCTTATGCTATGGCAAGCTCGTAGCTTGTTTCCAAATTTAAATGTTTATGCTAAATTTTGATCATTCAATGATGTCTTCGCATCTCAGTGAGCTTTTGGCTTTTTGCTAGATTTTGAGTGTTTAATAGTGGTTTTTTCTATTTTACATGTGTCAATGGGGTAGGCTTTGTGCCATCTTTCCCCCAGATGTGTTTCTGCGAGGTAGGCTTTGTGCCATTTTACTCTCAGATGTATTTTTCATTATCACGAGGTAGGTTTTGCACTGTCTCACCCTCAGATGTGTTTTTGTTAGTGCAAGGTAGGCTTTGCGTTGTCCCACCCTCGAATGTATTTTTCATTGTTGTGAGGTAGGCTTTGTGCTGTCTCACCCTTGGATGTATTTTTCGTTATCGCGAGGTAGGCTTTATGCCATCTCACCCTTGGATGTGTTTTTATTATCGCAAAGTAGGCTTTGTGCCATCTCACCCTCAGATGTATTTTTGTTATCGCGAGGTAGGCTTTGCATTGTCTCACCCTCGGATGTATTTTTCATTATTGTGAGGTAGGCTTTGAGCCATCTCACCCTTGGATGTGTTTATTTGTTGTCGTAGCAAGGTGATAACTTGTTGCTATTTTAATGGTGCTTTCATATTTTAGCCAATCAGCCAAGAATAAAATCAAATCAAAAGATAGTTCTTTTTTGCCCAGTGTTTCACTGAGGATCATTTGTCAACAAAAATTCATAATTCTATTACTTACAAGATTAGAATATGGTTCTGATGGAAGGCTCTGGCTCTTGATCAGCGATTCACTGAGCTTGTTGAGCTTGCCTCTCCGTTGGCCTTATTACATAGTCCTATAAGTGACCTCCCCTGATGAGATCTTTTATGGCATCCTTTAGTGCCTAACATTCTAAGGTATTGTGCCCAACTTCATTATGGTAAGCATAGAATCTGCTCAAATCCCTGAACTTGTTGAGGGCTCTCAGGGACCTAGGCTTTCCAAAATCTTCTTTGCCTCTCTCTATGGTAAAGATCCTGTCTTGCGAGTTAGATAGAACACTATAGTTTTCATAGTGACCACGAGGTTAGAGACACTTGTTCCTCCCCTTTTTTGTAGGTTGGCTGCTAAAACCATCATTTTGGTTCTCTTTGCTCCTCTTATTCTTTTGAGCAGCACTGTTTATTTCACCTTTATACTTAGGTTCCTCTGTACCAAAGGTTTCTTCCTATCTTATTTGTTTGGTAGCTTGCTCATAGAATTCAACAAGGTCTCGAGTTAGGGACTTGTAAAGGTTTTTATATAACTTCCTATCTTTTTGGAGCCTTATCAAGATTGTTGTTAAGATACTTTCCTCTAAGAATTCTCCATGGAGTTGGCCTCATATCTGAACCTAATTATGTAATCCTTTAGTGACTCATTCCTTCACTAAAAGATCATGGCAAGGTGGCAGGGGGCGTGAGCTGCCTCTTCAATGCCTAGTACAAGTCGATGAATTTCTTTTGACATTCTTCCCAACTGTTGATATTGCAAGTTGGGAGGCTTCTGAACCATGCTCGAGGCATGCTTCCTAATATGGCCGAGAAGATGCAGCACTTGACCAAGGGGTCACTTGTTTGAAGATCCATCTGGACATTGAACGCGTCCAGATGATCACATAGGTCATTTCCATCATACAGCGAGATTGCAGGCACCTTAAGTTTTTGTGGAAAAGGTTGCATCTTGATCTCCATAGAGAATGGTGAGCTTTCCTTGTGGCGAGGTTGACTATTCTGAGAGTGGGGGTGGTCATCCAATTATTTGAGCCTTTGGAGAACTACCTTCATTATTACATCTTGAGCTTTGGATTAGGGGCCAAAGCTCTCGGCTTGTTGCAAGCCCCCAGATCATTGATCGCAATGGTTCTCATGAGTCTCTTTCGGAGCTTCTTCTCGTAGCTGTTGCAGTTGTACCATGATCTCTTTTTGCCTTTATGCATCTTAGGCTTGTGCTTGTGCTAGCACTTTCATAGTTTCAGCTAACTCTTTTACCATGTTCTTAAGTGCCAACTGAGGTTGGTGAGACATTTGTGCCTCTTGATTTTCAGGGGCAACTATGGGCTAGCCCTGTATTTTAACAATGGAAGCGTCTGTTGGCTGAACAACTGGAGTGGTTGAACTCCTGGTGACCCTTCCTCTTGTCATTGTATTGACAAAGATGAATGTTCCAGAAAAACAAATGTGCCCTCCCTTTAGCACCAAAATGTTGATGGTAAAATTTGATTCTGAGCCAAACTCCAGTTAACCATATAGTCCTTGAACCCCAAGCTACTTTCAGAATGATAAGATGAGAAATGAGGAAGGTGATCAGAAAGAAAAATAGAAAAAGGCAGTGTTTTTAACGTGGTTTGGCTAAATCCAAGTAGCACCAGACCCTACATCCACAATAGAGCTTTTTATTAATTTGAAGAGAAATTTTTACAAAGCTTTTTGGTTACACTATTTTCAGCCTCTCCCCCTTTTTTATAGAAGGGGGAGGTTACATGCCATGATTACAAGCTGTAATTCTGTTACATCAAATATTAAATGTACAAGATGGTGCAATTTCCTGCAATCCAACTTCTGTAGGTTGCTTTTTGCAGGGTGGGCCCCCTTGTTGGCTAGAATACAAGCTTGATGCAATGTTGTTTGGTGCTCCATCTCGCGAAGCCTTTAGCTTAGGTTGTGCAAGGTCACAACTTTTACTTAGCGAGGATGAGCTTGCCTATGATGAGATGAGGTTGTGCTATGATAGCTCACTGAGAATGCGAACTGGGACCTTGTGGCCCCATCCTTTAGTGAGCTAGGCGTCTACGGGTTTAACTTTCATTGAGCCTCTAGTCTTCTTTTGGAAGGCCAATTTTCACCCATAACAACTATGAACTTTCAATAAAGTAATAAATTTTTGGATTGGATTGGCTATGTATTGGTATGTAGGATTGTTTTTCCATCCAACAAATGTCTAGTTTAACTCTTTTTTCTATTATGCACCCCTTGCTTGTCATTATTGTTGGTCCTAATTTAAACAATTAAAGATTAATTAAAGAATGTGAAATGAATACAGATCTTGTCCTTATCTCGTTGGAGATTAATATACACTAGTATCTGAATTTGATTCTATAGAATTTTCATGTAGAAAAAGTAAGAATGAGCAATTATGCAGAAAGTATGAATAATATGTTAAAATTGCATAAATTAAAATGAAGCAATTGAAAATAAAAAGATGAACACTGATCTTTTAAAATGGTTCAACTTGAATTGAAATCGCAATTCAAGTCTACTCCACTTGATCTTTCTCAACCAAAAGACCTTTTCAAT